>PVJO010003137.1:43750-128162 GCA_004026905.1 Hystrix cristata | reverse complement strand
AGCTATTGGTGAAATTTCTCTCTCCTTTCCATCGTCAGCTGTCATAGTTATTCAGTTTGCATGAAATGTTACATGAATCTATGTGCAGAGTTTGCCTCCATACAAATGAGTTTATAGTTCTCAGAATCATGGTGTCTAGAATTTTAGAGGGATTTAATTAAGGAAAGCAACTGATATAAGTAAGAATGTGGGCATTATGTTATGTGTACCTGTAAAATTTAGAGTTTCTTTGACATTTAATCATAAAATGTCAGTACAGAAAATGTTTCAAAAATATAAAGGGAAAGTGCCATATTTTTCTTAATTTGGGGATGAGGGATCCTGAAGTGATGTGAAAACAATGCCTTAAAGCTAAAATCTAGATGTACCATAATACAGTTTCTGGGAGAGAGACTGCCAGTATGAGCTCTCTGCCTATTTGGAAGATGGAGAAAAGCAAAGGCCATTGTTCTTTAGCTGAGCTAGGAAAATCCTTTCAGAAAGACATAAAATGCACAGTTGCCTTCTCCTGGGCTTTTGTGGAACACCGATTTGATGATTTGGGTTGAAAATACTACTAGTACCTTCTGATAGTATAAATCTCTTACTATATACACAATAAACAGATCACACACAGAATCCACAGTGTCATGTTTTCAAGCTAGTCATACACGTGGCCTCCCACCCACACATGCATGGACTTTATCATCACTAGTCTTATAAAATATAATCAATATGGGGACAGATTATAGATATTTCTTTTCATCTTGTTTTCTCACCCACCCATACATCACAACAGTCCAACAAATCAACTATTAGGACATTCCTATGAGACAAGTAATACACGAAGTGGTTATGAAGTAATATAAACAAGTCACCAACTCCTGTATTAAGGTGTTTTTACTTTTAGTCATCTATCATTATTCAAATGCATATTAAACATCATTAATCATTTACAGTTTAATATTTTGAGTTCCATGAATATACAGTAACTCCATTAATTGATTTGTTTTATATACGTGTATATTTTTACTGTTCTTAAGTTGTCATTGTCATTTTATTTTTTTGAAGTATTATAACTTACGTGACCTCCAGCAAAAGGTGAGAATAGTCATATTCCTGCGTTCCCTCCATAACTAACACAGTAGTTACATTTTTATATTTTCTCCAGTTAAATGGATATGAGTGATATTACATTCTGATTTTATTTCTATGACTAATTTTGATTTGGGATTTCTTTTAAATTTCTTTAAATTTGACCTTGATGTTTAACTAGTTCTTTATATACCTCATTACTTTCCTTCTGTCAGTTTGTCAAAATTTAGAAGGTTTTGATGCAATTTAGTTCTAGTCACTGGCATTAAATACTGTAAGTAAATTACTCCCTTATCCATTACTATGTCACCTCTAATTTAGAAAATATATATATATATATATGTTGCATTAAACACAACAAAGTTTTATTAAAGATATAAAATATTCAAGATATATATGGAATATATGACATGTGATAAAAAATATGGCAAATGTTTACATTTTTAAAATTTGTTACAGTAAGAGACACATTGCCATTAATCTTCCTCAGAACTTGAACCACTTTTCACATTATTATCGCCACTTTCTGAAACAGTTCTGGAAGTCTTTCATGAGTGTCCTTAGTTGTACTGTTGTGGCTGTCTTGATGTTCTGAATCAATTCGAAACATTTAACTTTTATGGTCATTTTGACCTTGCAAATTAGATGGATGAGGACACTCTAATGTTTTAACACTACTTCCTTTTTGCTGGATGGCAATCAATGCAGGATTCACTAGCAGGATTCAATGCATTATTTTTATCACACCTCAAAAAGACACTCAGAAAAGAGGACTTCCAGAACTAGTTTAGAAAGTGGCAAGAAGGACGGGTTCTAAATGATGGGGAGTATTTTGAGAGGGATTAATAGCAATGTGAGTTTTACTATAATAAATGTTTAATTTAAACTTTCACTGTTATACCTTTTCTAGTTTTCGTACTGTCATAGTTAAGATCTTCGGTGTCCAAGAATTGAATAACTATCTTCTTTAAGCATCTTAGATTTTAATTTTTATAATAAATGTAAAATTTTTGGAAAGATAATCACAAAAATACTATTGAATGATATTGAAGTAACATATTGTCTAAAGATCAGGATTTTTTTATTATTATTATTGTTCCTAGAGTTACATTATAGACACCCACAGGTCTCAGCTAATCATAGGCTCAACTAGATGCCTCTAACTACAAAAATATAAGAAATTATAATGTCTACAGATAGATGCAAAATTCTGCTATATAGGACATATACAAAACTGAGAATGAGACTGTGTTAAGTTTCATAGGTGAAAGTGTTACAAAGTAACTCCCAACCTGTTGGATGTGACACACTCATGTCTCAGGTGCCAAAGAATGGACTCAAGAACAAAGAAGGTGAAGAGTAGAAAGTTTTATCAAGAGAAAGCTCCTGATAGGCAGGAGGGGGTCCTGAAAGTGAGTTGCCACTGAGGCTGTTTGTCTAGGAAGTTTTTATATAGGAAAATCACATCACCTTTGGTCAAACTATAATCAACCTATAAGATTACAAGTGCAGTCATGTAGGTAATAGTGATCTAACAGTCAAACAAGGTACGTAGCCTAGCAGGGAGAAAGACAAAGGCATTTCTGGAAGGGTAGGAGTGAGAATCACAGTACTCTGGTCACGTATCTGTGCTTTTGTTATCTTGCTTCCTCTTGTTTGTTATAGTGCTCGGGCTTACTTGACCAGATAGCGCTAGTTACAGTACCACTGTGAGCTGTTGTTTACCTCTGGGAGCCGTCCTGTCTCCATCCGGGGCTCAGTTTCTATCAGCTCAACACTGAACCACAGGCCTGGTGTGCCTCGTCTCTGTTCTGAATCTATCTTGGGCTTGTCCCTTTCTAACTGCCTGTGTATCTTACCTAACTTATATCAATTCTTCTCCTCTACCATGCTTTTATTGCAGTAAGAGCATGGTAGAGGAGAGGAATTCATATATTTCTGACTGGGGGTTAGGGAAAAACTAGAGTTTTTATATAAAATGATATTAAATTATACCTATAAAAGGAGTCAGAAGCAGAAGAAGAGTTTAGTGTCCTTCTGAATAATGATGACTCAACTACAGAGAGAGATTTCTAAACAAAACAAAAATTCAGATTTAGGTGGGTATTTACTAATAAAAGATCTGTTACATAGTTATGCTAAATAAATATCTCTCACATACTACTCCCTGAAAATAATATTTAATGCTAAAATTATTCTATTTTCCACTTATAAAATATGTATCATGAATGACCCTGAATTTCAGATGTTTCAAAAAGTTTTCTTTTAAAAACATTTCTGAGGATACTAATTTTATTGAAATATTTCTCAGGCAAATAATTAAATTATAAGGAATACTAGCTATAGGAATATTACCAAAGTAGATTTTTTTAAACAAAAATTAAATTGCTAGATATATTTGTTTTTCAAACTCCTAGATAACAATTTATTTTAAAAATATAGTATCTTGTTAAATGTGGCATAATAATACTTATCATATATATCATTACATTGTAAATTTGATTAAAATATATTTAATTGTACAGTCACAGTTCAAGAAAAAATTATATTAATAATTTATATGTATTTTCAAAGTATAATTATCATTTCAAAGAGATGACATGTTTTTAAAATGACTTGATTTTATTAGCTTCTGAGACATCTACCTGCACATACACACACGTGTGCATATAGAAATAGAGATGTAGATGTATATAATTATATTGGTAATATATTTATATAGGGGATAAATTTTATAGTCTTATGCTCTTCCCTTAAGTTATTTAACCTGTATTCTAATAAGATTTATTATTAGCTCAGAATTTTTGCTAACATTTGGGAAAAACTTACTGATGAAAATAATCCCCTGATTTGCTGTGTTAGTTCTATATCTGTTAAGATACAAGAAGAAATAAAGTATTTTGATGATCTGTCTTGAAATCAAAATGATCTGTCCTGAATGTCCTGACTGCAAATTAGTTCTAATTTAAAGAGAATTAAGGAACTATATTGAATAGTTCCAAAGAGTACAAATCAGTGCTTAGACTCTCCAAATTTCATTAAGGCCACATACACTGAAAATGTGCACTGAATAATTAAAATACCACCTTTTATTTTTATAGAGAAAAACAGAAATAAAGTATGCAAGTTGATTGGGGAGGTTGGTCAGTTAATTTTGGTTCTCTTAATTATCTGAATACCAAGTTCTAATTTTGAATACAAAACTAAAGGCACTCTGTTTTTTTCTACTGATAATGAAAATTTAAGGACTTGGGTTTTTTAAATTTTTTGAGAAAAGGAATCAATTTCACATATTTCTAATAAAACATTTTAGTTGACCATTTCCTTACGTTTAAGAATTTTTTTCATACTGACACAGAATACTATTTACTTTTTATCTTTATATATTTTAATTTCTACATTTCATAGTTCTATATTATACAGATATAATTACCAGTTAAATTAAGTTGATGTAAAGATTTTTATTATTGGAATAACAAAGGAAATTTGTGTATTTAATGAAGACCTACTAAGGAAAAGGTCATTTCTTGTCTAATAAATCTTCATTTAGAGTCATTGTCTTTAGTTAGCGCAAGAAAAGTAATTATAAAAACCTTTCCTCAAGTTGAAAAGTCAGAATTCATACTAAAAAGGGACAGATATCATTCTAGCCAAATTAAGCAGAAAATAAATATATTAGGGACATTCAGCAAAGTAGAGGAACTTGGGAAATATAGAGAATAAGGCTTGTAGGATGTAAAGCAAGGGACTGTGTGCAAATGACAATACTCAGGGCATTTCTGGCTCTGCACGTTGGTGCCTCTCTGACCTCACCTCCAGCCCATGAGGCTGTGGTGTCAGAGACAAACCCCTCTTGGTGCCATTGCCTTGCAAGCAGAAATACATAGTGTGGGCTTCTGATTGAATGACCATAGGCCAAGTGCCATTGCCACACACTGCGGACGGCAAAAAAAGAAAGTGTGGCGCTTTGAGGCAGGAGTAGGGCGTGGCTAAGGCTGGTTGGGAAGATGGATGTGACCTAAGGGAGTGACATAGACCTGACCTCAGCCTGGGATGCGGAATCCAAGCACACCTTCTCAGGAGACCAAGAAGCTCTCACAAGACTGAGAAACTCTCACAAGAATTTAGACAAGATTAGACAGAGACAACACCATGAGGCTTTCGCTCTCTATTTGCCGTCTGTCTGTTCGCTGGCTCCCGTGCTCTAATTCTCTCTCTCCCCTTTCTGCCAGTGGCAGCTCTTTTTTCTTTTTATTTGCCACCTAAATAAACCTTCTCACCACCTTCAATTCGTGCAGTCCAATTCTTTGTTCCCTACAGAAAGAACCTGGAATTTGGAATACAGCTGCCCCTCAATAACAGCTTCTCTTTTAGAGTGAGACTCATAAGGTGGGAAATATTCTAAATATATAAAGGGCACTTAAATAGCAAAAAAGTTAGAAATATCCACTCACTACGACAATGTAGAATTTTACCCTGAAGGAGGTAACCAACAGTGTCTTATTGTTCAAAATATATGTGAACTGGAGACTACTCCATTATGCAGGTTCTTTTTTTTTTTTTGAGGTATTAGTCAAGTTTATAGACTACCTGAAAAGAGAATATCTCAAGGCTAATGCACTCATAATTTGGTTAATATATATATATGTGTGTGTATGTGTGTGTGTGTGTGTGTATGTGTGTGTATACACACAAATTTTCCCACTCTGCATACTATTTGGTATAAAATATTGGTGTAAAAGAACACTGAAATATTTTTATTCTTTGGCATAACTGCATTTTGGCATATAATTTATAGGAATGAACTTGGATTAAATCGGCCCCTACTCCAAACCTAATTAGGTCTTTTACTAGCTCTGTGACTCAGGGCAAGTTACCCAGATACTCTTAATCTGTTTTGTGACACATAGTTTTGAATAATAATACATACTTTATTGTTATTTATATAAATGTTGAACATACTGCAGGGAAAAGAACTTAGCATAGCGCCTTGCTTAGTGGGCATTCAATAAACAAGAGATCAGCTGGAAAAACCAGGAAACCAAAAAGTGCAAACTAATGGTAAGTCTGTGATTACAGCAAGAGCGAAAGGAACCAGTAGGTGGAAAATATGCTTGACTGATCTATGTCAGATGTCAAAGAGGAGTAAAAGCTCCACTCTTCTATCATTTAAAAAGTTTCCTATGGAAAATACAAAGTATTTCAGTGAAATACATCTGCAAAGGTACAAAAATTTCTTCCCATATACTTCAGCCCCCAGCCTTCCTGTCTAACACAAGAGAAGAGAACAAAACTAAGGAGGAATGAACATGGATGTAAGGAAATAAAGTGGGAAAGCTTCATCCGGGAAAGGGAATGCAGAACAGGAAAAAATAAAAAGCAATATGTGAGAGGGAGGGTCAGAAAAACTTTTAAAACTACAGCCTCAAGACCAGGATTAATTTGAGCAAGTTCCAAGGACTGAATAATTAATTATAAGTCGCAGAGTATAGAACACCTCTGGCCTCCACACGTAAACACACTACAGTACCCCAGCATGTCAAAGCAGTTCCAGCATAGTAACAATAGATCTCAGTGTAAAAGTTTAAGCCGCAAACCTCTTCCCAGTAGCAGTTTAAAGAGAAACTAGCAGAACCAAATGCAGGCAATTCTGAGGATTTGTCTCAGTGGTAGAGCTCTTGCCTGGCAAGAACAAGGTTCTGGTTTCAATCCTGAGACCAAAAGCAGGAGAAATGGGATGGGGCGATACTATAAAGTCCACAGGTAGTATGCAGTCATCTACGCAAGACTGAGGTATGATATTGATATTGGAATTATCAACTAAAAATTAATACATTAAAATGACTCTGAGTGATATGGGCTGTAGTAATAAAAGCAGACAACATAGATAATATAAACAGAGTTAGGAAGTATAATAAACAAAAAATTAAAAACAACAGAATGTCTTCAATAAGTTAATTGGAACTCAAAAAGTAGGATTTAAAGAATAACAAATGAAGAATAAAAAAGGTATGAAGCAGTGCCAAAGAGTATAGCATGCATATGACATTAATTCTAAAATAAGTTTTACAAAAAGGTGCAGAAGAAATATTTGATAATGTCAGAAGATTTTAAAATTCTTCTTTTTTTAAAAACTTTATTTTAATGGTACATTTTCAATATACATATTGGTAACATTCATCATTGGGGATTTGTACCTGTACATGATATACCTGATTGCTTCTTTTTTTCCCATTCCCCTCCCCTCACCCCCTCCTCCCTCCCTATTTACAAAAGCTTTGTTTCCATTTTTTCCTTCCATTTCTTATTTCTCTTGACCCTCTGTTCCTTTCCCCCTCCCTTGTTCCCTTTCCAATTTGGACACTTTCTTCCCTTTCCCAATATAATACATTTTAGTCTTTATTTACACTTCAGTTTCTCACACCAGAGAAACTATGCGGTATTTAAACATGTGTGTCTGATTTATTTCACTTAGGAGTATGGTCTCAAGATGCATCCATTTGGCTAGGAATATCTCAAGCTTATCATTCTTTATGGCAGAGTAGTACTCCATTGTATAAAAATACCACATTTTCTTAATCCATTCTGCTGTTGATGGGCATTTGGGCTGCTTCCACCATTTAGCTATTACAAACTGTGCTGCTATAAACATCGGCGTCCATATATCCCTGTGGTATAATGATTTTAATTCTCTTGGGAAGATACCAAGAAGTGGAATAGCTGGGTCCAATGGAATCTCTAGTCCTAGTTCCCTGAGGAATCTCCACACTGATTTCCATAGTGGTTGGACCAGTCTACATTCCCATCAACAGTGGAGAAGTGTTCCTTTTTCCCCACAGCCCCTCCAGCATTTGTTATTGGCTGATTTGTTGATAATAGCCATTCTTTGTGGAGTGAGGTAGAATCTCAGGGTTGTTTTGATTTGCATCTCTTGAATGAAATTCTTACTAGATATAAAACTACATAACCAGAAAGTTCAGAGATTCCAAAAAAAAAAGAAAAAAAGAAAAAAATCAATAAGTTTGCACCTAGAAATGTCATATTCAAACTGTGGAAAGACAAAGATGAAGAAAATCCTGAAAAGAGTTAGAAAACTAATTACCTCTTTAACTATAGAGGAACAAAGATGTAAATGATTTTACACTTCTCATTAGAACACAGAAAGCAAGAAGAAAGGGAAACAAATAATAAAAGTGTTGGTGAAGTGGAAGCAATAGAGTTTTTAGCGAGTTTTCCTCCTTTGAGATGAAATACTCAAAATACAGAATTTAAAAGAGGATTGATTGATTGACTGATCGATCAATTAGAGTTTCAGAGGTTTCAGGCCCCTATTGGCTGACTTCAAGGCCGGAAAGTCAAGGCAGAGGGCTTCAAGGAGTAAAGCTGCTCACTTCCTGGTGACAGGGAAGCAGAGCGGAGGAGCCAGAGAGGAAGGGCCGGGGAACAGAGACAGGACCGAAAGAAACCCTCCACGACCCACACAGACACACCCAAAAGTACTTTACCGATTTTTCAAGCAGCTCACAAGCCAAGCAGGTTGGCAAATAAGGTTAACTGTCACTAACACTAGCCTAGAATTCTCTATTAAGGGGTAGTATCCTTTAAAATATAGTCGAAAACATTTATCACCAGTAAACCTATTATGCAACAGGTGTCAAAAAAGTTACTGAGGAAGAAGAAAAGTGAAACAGGTTAGAAGCTTAGACTTCATCATGAAAGAAGAGTGTAAGAGAAGGAATAAACGATGGTAAAATAAAATAATTACTTTAAACAACGATTAAGCAACTTATCAAATATGTTGCAATAAAAGTAGAGTTTAGAGAGAGATGTACAACATTTACTGTGTATATTTAAAAAGATAAAAGATTTAATATCAATATTTTAAACTCTCACGTTAGAGAATGGTAGAGAACAGTAAATTTTATCTAAATGAAATTTTAAAATTAGCAAATAAAAACAGAAAGTGGAAATATGAGAACAAAAATAAAGCTAATGGAACTAAAAATTGGGTCATTGAAAAGATCATCAGTGCTTGAGAAGATAAGGCAGGCGAGAAGAGCAAAAATAAACAACAGGTAACAAAGTAATTGTGATTGTTTTGTCAACTTGACTTTGCTGTGGTCTCCACTATAAAATCAAATGCTACTCTAGGAATTACTTTGGAGATATTTTATAGATGGGATTAACATTAACAGGCAGCTGACTTCAAATAATGGGGATTGTGTTGCATAAGTTGATTGGACTTGATTCAATCATCTAAAAGGCTTTCATAATAACAGGTTTCCCTGAAAATGAAATTTTTCCTGTGGCTTACCCCCAGCTCCATGATTTATACTTAACTAGTGTTTCCGTCCTGGGTATCTGCTCTCCAGATTTTTAGCCAGCCCTGACAAAAATCTTTTTAATGATTCCATGCAGTAAATATACCTCAATTGCTCCCTTTCCCTGTTTCTGTCTGTTTCATCATAAACACAGATAGACATACAAGTATTTATACTCCTTACTAGGTGTGTTTCACGACAAAATCCTGAATAATACAGATTTTGATTTAAAAAGTGATTCCAGAGAAATCAAACTGTAAGGATGAGTTTTCTGAATTAGTTCTTGATTTTTTAAAATTTGTTCTCTAGGTTGATTATATTTTAAACATGAATAAGTTTCCAAGAATACTCCACAGCATGATGTAGTGATAGAGATATACAAAATTTTTACTACCTTTGGACATAACTAATTCAAGACCTGAAAAGGGCAAAGAAGATTGTGTTGATAAATATTTGTACCTATGAATATATTATTAGAAAGAAGTTGTATAATGAGATGACTAGAAGTCCCTAACTGCACTGCAGAAAGTGAGAAAAGAACTGGATAAGCTTAAAATCAAGTTCTATATAAATTGTCTGAACAAGTAGAAGTGTGTCCTGAAAAAACCTCTTAGGTTCTATAACCGTAGAGCTAACATCTCTGAAAATCAAATTTAGAATGCAAGAGGACACTAAGTAGAGGCTATCGAATTCTAACTTGAGTCAATGAGTTTCATGCCTCTCACTGAATTCCTGGAGGAGCCATTTCTGAGACCCAGAACCTTTCAAATGAATGGGAAGCCAGGTCCTCTTAAGAAAATATACTGCTGGGCCTTTTTCTTTTGCCATTAATATTTTTCTAGCCTAGTTGTCATGGTATCATTTTTAAATGTGCCCCCTGTCCAAAGTCTCATGTATTCAGAGGTAATGCTTTTGCAAAGTGATTGGATCATGCAGGCACTGCACTACACCGGTCAGGATTTTAATCCACTCAGAAGCTGATGACTGAATGTGCTAGTAAGAGGTGGTGCTTGACTGGAAATGGGTCACAGGGAGAATGACCTGGAAGGATATATTCTTGTCCCTGGCTTCTCTCTGCTTTTTGGCCACTGCAGGTTGAGCAGCTTTCTTCTGCTTGTCTTTTTACTACATCAGCTCTGCTTTGGAGCCAGCTACACATGGACTGAGTTCTCCAAAATTAAAAACCAAATTAAGCCTCTCTATCAAGACATGCATTTTTGGGTATTTTCTCCCCATAATGGCAAAGTTATTAATACATTAGTTGAAAAAGACCTGTGCCATTTGCCAGAGTAACAGTGCATGAAGGGGGGAATGATCAGACTTTTGGGGGGTTTATTATACATAGGCCATGGAAGTGTAAACCACCAGTGAGAGTCGGGGCTGTGGAAGTCAAGTTGTCAGCCAACTTTTATACCAGGTTATGCTCACAGTGAATCCAGTGTGTCCCTGATAGTTTCTAGCCCATATAACTCTAAATTTCCTAAAGCATAAAGAAAAATAAAGTCAAAGATACTGTTCACAGTCAACAAATAAATCCCCAGTCACTAAAAAAAAACCTTACATGTCAAGCCAAATTTTTTGGCAGAGCTTAGGCTTCCTAAAATTGAAGATTTGTTAAAATATTGAGGTCCGAACATCAAAGATATCTAGCTACCGCTTTTGTTTACTTCAAAAGAGGGAGAGTGTCTTTCTTCTTTAAACTTTGGTAATATGTTTTTTAGTAGAAGGAAAGGTATTTATGAAATGTTTAAAAAAGTACTTGTAAATTACCTTTACTAAATGATAATTGGGTTTAACATATGTTTACAGGTAGTATCTGAGTTTAGTGCAGGATGAAAACTGATTACCACTAACGAATATCAGATTCCACAGCTGCATAACAAACTGAGCTTGAATATTGATTCTAGCAACATTTAGGGGAAAATCAGTCAGAGACAAAAGTGACAGTGACCATAAACAAAACACCAAACCATGATTAAATATGTTAAGTAAATATGCAACCAAGTAAATATCCTAAAATGAATTACTATTATCATGTTAGTAATTAGCATCATACTATATTTACATATTTTACTCTCATATATACTTAAGGCTTACACAAATACTTCTCTAATTTAGTGAGAAATAACCCTGTGAAAGTTTAGGAAATATTAAACAGGTCATACAATGCAATATTTACAAATGTTAACAGTTTTATCCTTTTCTAAAGTTATAAAAATTAAAATTAATATTGCTGCATAAAATAAGTAACCAAATAGTTATTAAGTCAATAGCCAAATTTCCAGGATACATTAATATGGCAAAACCCTCCCTTCTCTGACATATGTCATTAAGTTTATTTAGAATGGAATATTCAGTGCAGACTTAATTCGCTTCAAGAGACAGACAAGGAGCCTCATTAGTTTTTCATAGGTATTAATTTGAACTGTGCTATTATCATTTAAAAGCCATAAAAGGGGAAAATGTGTAAGGGTGGATGGATGTTTATTATAGAAATTCTGCAGGACAATCATCTCTTGTACCTAGACATTGTTACATCTCTATGGGTTTTAATTTCTTCAGTGCTCACAAAACTTCATGAAATAATTAAACCACATAGACTCAAGCACCACTGTGTTGCTGGACCAGGATTCCGTCTTTGGCATTCTAACTCCAGACACTGTTACTAACCAGTCTGTTAATAGCGCTGTAATTCTTGTTTTGGTACTACATCTAAACTTAAGAAATGTATGAGGCTAAAGTCCACATAAAAATTAATATTGATTAGTATTCAATATAATGCAATTCAACATATTCATATGTTATCCAGTATAACAGGGAACATTGTTTCCCAAGACTAAGGAGTCCACAGTCTAATGAAAAAAAAAAAAAATACGGACTTTATACCTTGCATTGAAGCCTTTTCCATTAGCATATTTGCTTACTGATTTATTTAAAATGCATTTCACATTATTTTAAAATTATATAATGTGTCCTGCATAATAGAATACCTTGGTTTGATGTCATTACAACTCATTACATCTTCAATATTAGTAAAAACTGAACTCTAAAAGAAATCTCATAGCCACATGTTCACAGAAAAAGTTGGAAATGAATTCTCCATTATGATATATTAGACAAATCAATAGGCTTTTCACTGTCAGAGTAAACATGACAGAAAAGGTAAAAAAAAGAAGCTTTGTGCATGGTTTAAATATACCATTCTAATTTGCTTTATTTCTTTGAACAGACTAAAGTCATGTCCTAAAAATGTGTAAGAAATATTAATTTAAAAACTTGGCATTTTATGTTGTTATCAAACAATAAATAGGTGAAAATGTAATATCTTAAAAATTGAAAGCATAATGTAATTATAAAATATCAGTAAGTAATTTCTTATTAAGTTAACTTTTAACTGATATATAAAACATAAAATTTGCATATTAATGTGGTACTATGTGATGCCTTGACACTTGTTTCCTATGTGCAAACTTTATACCAGGATAACCGTATGTTCTCTCCTAAACATGTATCATTTCTTTATGGTGAACACATTATAACCCTTTCTTCTAGCTTTTTGAAATGTGCAACATATTGTTTTTATCTACAGTTACCCTATTGTGAAATAACAGCATACCAGAACTTTTTGCTCCAAAATATATACTGCTAAAATTTCCATATGATACTGCAGATACTGTACCACCCCATTCAATGATGTTCTTTTTGTTTTGGTGTCGGGATCAATAGATGTTCTTGATGAGAAATGCTTTGTGATGCTGGATAAGTTTATTTCCCTACCCTCTTAGAGTTCCAAGGGATTACATGCTTCATACAACCCTCATTTTATTTTAGCCCATTTGTAAAATACTTTTGTTATGTGTAATTTATTTTTCCTCTTCCTGAAATACTGCTATTAGATGGAGACAGACACTTTTGCCTAAGCTAAAAGTGCCCACCTAGAAGACAAAGCAGACGAAGTGAGCTTCTCTTTTTGTAATGAAGTTCATAGCTGGTTTATACTATATTCTAACTGAGCCAGTGTAAATGACCTAAATTTTTACTTAGTTTTGTAATGTACTAGCAAAAATGATATTGAGCACTTATTATGTATCAGGCAAATAATGAAATTAATAGTCATCATAAAACTTTGAAAGCATTACTTTTGTTATTCTTGATTTAAATAAGATGAAATCAAGGTTCAGGTGAGTTGGTGATTCAAGTCACGTGTCCTGGAATATGTGCCCCAATGTAAGCAAGACTCTAAAGTTTTACTTGAGTTTATACATCACTCTACATCTTCTTCCAATTCTTTGTCATTTTACTTTTTTATAAAATGTGAATGATTCTCCCCTTTTAGTACCTACTCAGTAAATGAAATCTACATCTTATTTCTTTTCTTGTTTTATAGATTCCTTCTTTGGTCATTACTTCTAACCTGAGAATTCTATACTTTCTTGTTTGTTTTATTTCTTATTTCGATGTTTTGTTCAGTTTTCTCAGGGGACAGCTCTCTCCAGTGACGCTGACAGTGGCGTATTCCTGACCAGGGGGTGAGCTCTCTAGCTGTTAAAGGAAGATTCACCCTCCTTAAAGCATCTTATTCTATTTTCATCTACATTATATTTGAAAATACTATAAGGTTAACAATGATCATACTCTCTTTTGATTATAATATCTTACATTTGCATTCTAACTAATACAATGTCAATATATCAGATCACTCCTTATTAGATAAACGCTCAGTTCTACAAGGTTCTTTTAATTTTGCTTCCATAGGGTATTTTGGATCTGATGAAAGCCGGCCTGAGGTTTTTCCTCATCCCTACACCTCTATCTTTTACAAAACAAAACACTTTAAACAGTGAAATAATAACTGCCTTTACTAATTCATTTAATATTAAAATATGCATTTGCCTTCTGTTTTAAGTTTATTATCATTTAGGTATCCTTTTCTGTGATAATTGCTGCTAGACATTTCCAAGTTTTCTAAGCCAGTTTACTTACTAGCAATAGGTTGCTTTCTCTTTTTTTATTAATATCAGGCAAACCCATAGGAAATACTCATTTTCTTGAACATAATTTTATGCAACGAAGGCAAATCTTAGAATTCTGCTAAAGGCGCAAATACTTATCAGCAAGGAGACACACACAAAAAACAACTACGTGGATCCTTTGTACAATTTAGGATAAATTTCACTCTTCCCTTAGGCACTACCTAGCACACTAAAGGAGAGGTTAACAACAAAGGAGAGGCAAAAATACTCTGTAAAGAAGATCACCCATATTTTGTGGTAGACAGACAGGCAACAGATTTTCGCCTTAAAGCAGAAGAAGACTACAGATATGAGAACCATAGTGAAATCATTGGCCCTTCTTCAGTGATATACAATCTTTCTAACCATCCTCATATGCTGAAAATCAGTTAGTAAATCGGTGGATTCCTATTAAATTGCAATGACTACATTTGAAATGTCGAATAATTTTTTCTCGAGTGTTGATTCTTGATTAGACTATCTCTAATGTTACTTAATCTGTTTTACTGAGTAAATTAAAGATAATTTCATATACAGGTATACCTTACTATTTGCACAAAAGTATTTTTAAAGTAAAATATTATAAAGTCTGTTAAAAGAAAAAAGATACAAAAAGAAAGAAACACACTGAGATATTTGTGCATTCATGTATACAACAAATATGCCAGAAACCAATCTAATTACTAGAGGCGAATAAATAAACCAGTAAAGTTCTTGATTACTAATAAGAGAGAAATTCAGTACAAAGGGATAAAAAGGGCAAAAATGTATTTTAGTGGTGAAATAAAAGAAGGTTTAGTGGAAAGAGAAAGTTTTAAATGTAATGAAAAGAATATAACTGGTGAACAAATAACCTTACAAAAGCCTTTTCCTTAAAACTACAGTTTTATGAATAGCTTATTTTCTTGGTTGTGCCTTAAACATGGAATGTGTTCAGGGACAATCTCATTGGTAACTCACAATTCCACGGTTGATATTCACTAATACAACTTTATTTATGCTTAATCTGGGATGTGAAACAGAAATTCTTCTTTAATATCCAATCAAAAATTGCAATTAAACCTGAACCTTAGAGAGTTAGAGACTTAGCTCAGTGGGAGAGTGCTAGCCTGGAGAACACAAGGCTCCCCCCTGAGTTCGATCCCCAGCACCACCACCACCCTCAAAAAAACAAAACAAAACAAAAAAACAAACAAAAAACCCCTAAACTGCAAAATAGATTGTTTCAATGTTGTCTCCAACTAATTTTGAGGCTCAGAGTAGAGGCTGGTTGGTTTCCTCCTGAACAGCTAATTAAGTCCCTATAGCAGCCACTTTCCTTACCTAGTCTTCATATTTCAAATCCCCAGAAAACAACATTAATCATCCTAGAAACATGCACGGCACAACTAGGAGCAGCCTGTACACCCTGAAACTTGGAAGTTTTCAAAATAGCCGATCCCCAGGAAGCCCAGGGAACCTAGTTAACCCCCCTGCATTGTCATAGCTAAACCATCTCTGCAGCTCCAGCTTAGCCCTTAGTGCAACCCTGTGTGGCCTTGGCATTGGCCTTGCCTGACAGCCTTTTTCACTTTGAAGTTTTAATCAATAGACCTGCCTTTCACCTACCCAAGTGACAGTGTGCTGTTACTTTGTAAGAATTCTTTTCAGAAAAAGCCTGTTTCTCTGTGCCAAAGGAAAAATTCTGTATCTTTGGGGCACTATAACTTTTATCCTTAGAGAACAAGTTATTCATAATCACTGCTGAGAATTGTTAAAAGTTTTGTCCCCAAATTCTAGTTGCCTTTTCTATACAATTTCCAGAGTAGTTTTCTATTATTTATTTATACCAACCTTCAAGAAATAATGGTTTTTAACTATTATAAAAATAGCATAAAACTATTATTTTGGTTATAATATTTTTTCTAGTAAAGAACAATATACTACAATAGATGTAAAATATTAGTACATTAAGCAACTTGAGTTTCAAAAATTACAGTGTCATGCATTTCAATAATTCATTTTACATGAGGAGCAAATCTCATTAGTAAATTGATTTTTTAAGAGATGAAAATATCTTACATCTTGAAGAATTTGTCTAAAGAAACCTCAGTCTTACAAGAATATTATTCAAAATGGTGTCTGTGGTAAGTAGCACATGGCTTGGTAGTTATATATCTTTCATCCAAATGAAAAATTGTTAATTATTTAAAGAGTACTCTTTAATTTGTCAACTATAGAAAACAGGCAAAGAAAATAACATCCCTCCTAGATAGAGTATTTACCCACATATGGAATTAAATTAAACCTGACAACTCAGAGAGAAAATGTAATCTTGATACTAAAACAAAAACATATTTTATTTCATTTATGAAAGTGGAGTAAGAAATGAAAAGTATATTAAATAAAAGTTTTAAGCTTTTTCACTCTACTTTCTTCCTCAAAAGTAATGTTCAAAGTTGCTGGAGAAAAAATGTATACATAAATTATGAAGATGTTGCAGTCTTCAAGTCGAAAGTAATATCTCCAAAAATCTGAATATGGTTAAGAAAATGACATGATTAAATCTATGGAAGTGTAATAGTTAGCTTTTCATTTCTGGAATAAAGTACCTGACCTAAAAACTTACAGTAGGATAAAGGTTTATTTTCACCATTTCCAAGATTTCAGTCTATGGATGGCTGATTGTAAAACAGCAATAACACGGTGGAATGGCATAGTAGAAGAAAGCTTCTCACATCACAGTGGCTGGGAACCACAGTGGGAAAAGCCAGAGAGAGAGGAGGAGACTACGGATACATCCTGAGACTATATAGGGATATGGTCTTCAAAGGGCTGTCCTGGGTAACCTAGTTCCTCCAACTAGGCCCACACCCTCTAGCAATCCATTCATCTATGACCTCATAGAAGGATTAATCCATTAATGATGCTGGTGCACTCATGAACCAATACTCCCTCTAAGCACAAGCTCTGAATATTGCTACACTGGGGTTCAAGCCCTCAATACGAGAGACTCTATAAGGACACTTTCTACTTAAACCATAATAGGAAAAAATAATATTTTATATCATTATTATTATTATTTATATGTTTTCATACTCTCATGAAAATGTCATATGTATAATTTAAATTGCTTAAAAAATATTTCTAAATAATTTCTTTGTAAATTGCCCATACAATTTTTACTACAATAAAAGATATAAATACTGTAGATTTACCTAATTTTACTTTCACTATTTGTTACTTAGAAAATAGAATAAGGTAAAAATTAATAGCATCTCAGAATTTTTCCGTGTGCTCTCTTCTAGTCACCATTTCTCCATACAGCTTTTAATATCATGTATGTGTTTTACTTGTATGTAAACTATGTAAAAATGCTTACCACAAAGTATATGATTTTTATATCACTGACGTTTTGCTTAGTATTTTATTTTGTGATTCTACCTTTTTTTTTTTTTTTTTTTTTTTTTTTTTTTTTTTTTTTTTTTTTTTTTTTTTTTTTTTTTTTTTTTTTTTTGGTGCTGGGGATCGAACTCGGGTCTTTGTGCTTGCAAGGCAAGCACTTTAACCACTGAGCTAAATCCCCAGCCCCTCTACCTTGTTTTTGTGTGTAGTAGTAATTTGCTTTTTCTCCTTGTGGATAAGTATTTCACTATGTTAACACACCATAACTTATTCACTTTTTACATTATTAGTGAATATTGGTTATTTTTAACTCTTTGCTATTATTGTTACAGGCAGCTAAGTTTGATAGAAACTAATATAGTCAGAGAAGGATTAGCCCTGAAGGAATTCAGCACACAGAAGAAGAGACATTGGAACTGTGGCTGGAGAAGAACGCTAAGGGAGTCAGGTCTCAGGATGGACAAGCAACAGCCAGGCAGGTGATTCTCCCTGGAGAGAAACAGCGATTTATGAGTATAGTGTAACTCGCACCACCTGGTCCAAGAGGCTCAGACAGGCATCAGACACAGACTCCCCTCCTTTCCCCAAACTGCTTGTGTTCTTCCCACATATCCTCGCTATGTGACTTGTTCCCCTATTAGAGCAATATTAGCTAAGCAGCTGTAGCTGTGACACTTATAGGTCCACTGTAGTTTGCCTCACATTGTACATCCACTGTGATTTTGCTGTATAAATGACCCCTGAGATATAGCCTCGGAGGCAACACTCTTCAGGACCTACCCTGTCTCTCAGGAGCTTTCTCTTAATAAACCTTTCCTATTCTTAACCTCCTTTGTCCCTTGGAAATCATTCTTTGATATTCAAGGGACATAAACTCAGCATGTCTGACATCTAGCAGGTCAGAGGTTCTATTTTTCTTGTATCACTATCAATATTATTGATATACAAATACTAGTGCATTTTTGTTGGAGGACATTTCTGTTTCTGATGACAATAGCCTTAGTGATGGATTGACTGTGTTAACAGCTATTTATATATTTAGTGCACCATTGTGTGTAGCAAGAAAGGAATTTACTATGGTTTTCACCAATTTTAATTTTCACTAGTAGTAAGAATTTGCTTGTAGCATATCCTCACAAACATTTGATATTATTAGTTTTTATCTTATTCCTTTTGGAGAGATCCTTCTAGTTTACTTTTAAAAGATTTATTACCTAGCACACTTAAAACATTTTGTCATATCTTTATTTACTTGGAATTTTAGTTTATTTTTTTCTAAAGAATATTTTAATAAACAATAAAAAAACTTGTCCTGAAAAGATAGTATGCAAGGTTCTTGTTAGAGAAAAGAAAAAGAAACAAAGGAAGGGAAGAAAGGAGGGAAGAAAATAGAGGGAAAAATTTAAAACGAAAGAACAGTAAGGGAAGGAAGGAAAAACAAAAACTAAAAAGAAGAAAGAAATCACAGAGAGAGAATTATATTTGTAGCCATCTTAAGAAATACAGAAAGAATAATTTTAGAATTGTCCTAATTTCCATTTGAGAATATTGTCAAGGAAAATGTTTGATAGTATGTTGACCTTTATCTGATGTTAGTGTTTTCACTTTTTTTTATGTTTCTTTCCGATAAATTAGGACTAATGTCACCATCTTTACATCTATTGTATATTATCTGCCCACAGACATTCATTTTATATTTAATCTGTAAGTACATATTTACTTTTTAAAAATGTCATATTCATAATATTAAAAAGCTAAGAGTAAACTGAAAACTATTTTATTCAAGAAAAAGGAAATTAACCTTAGGTTTCCAAAAGATTCATTTGATTTCTTAAGAACATTGAGGGAAAATATACCAACGTGAAATATCAAGTAGCTTAATGAATATTAATGAATGGCTATACTTTAAATCCATTACTACGCATTTGCAATAACTGGTGCCTGTTTTGTAAGCTAATGCATGAAGATTTGGTAGGAAAAAATCCAGAGTATAAAAATTATACATCAAAAACTTTTTTATGTTCCATGAACTTGAGAGACTATATTGCAATTGTCTAGCTTACAAGAAATGCTCTTTAATATTGAGATTGAATTCCCTTGGAAAATAGTTGCAATCAATTTTCATTTGATACATTCAGCTACTCAATGAGATCAGATGTTAGGATTTATAGTATAACTTGTTGTGCAAATTATAGCTTTCTTGCAGGGTTGAAGACAGAAAGATTATGCAGTATATTTTTTGCACTTGGTTCAGCTTTTAGCTGGATACATAAACTGGTAGTGATCCAATCAGAAGGAAAGTAGAATGACAATTCAATTTGAAAGGAAACTGTGATGATCTGAAATATTGTTCTTTTAGTTCACTTGGATTCTGCAAAACCCACAGAAGTGACAATCTAAAGAGAGAAAGAAGCACTGTAGAAGTAGTGAATTCCTCTGCTGAACACTGAAGCTATGTGTCTTATATAACTGAAGAAACACAATTTACTTACATCTAATACATGGGAATACTGGCTTTGTGGAAAAGAACAAATGTGATCTTGTTTAAGAAATTCATATTAGTAAAGGGGGAGAAGATGAGGAAGCACTAATTGCATACTCCCTGTTAAAAGTGAAATTAAGCATTAACAAAAAAAAATTAAAGTATCAAGCTTTAAATTTAAAAGAAATATTTCTTTCCATTATTGCATATTTTTAAACTTATTCTGAACCCAAAACACTGCTTACATGTTGTATTATACATGACTAAATCATTTAATATAGTCTTGATGTCAGACTAATAGATCAAATATAGATTGTTATTTCTCAAACATATTAAAATATGCACATTTCTCACTTTCTTTCTTTCCAGTGATGATATGCTGCATGAGTATCATAAATTTAATTTCCAAAGTAATTTAATTTCTTTTTATAGTTAACTGTTAAGGTCACAATTGATTAAATTTAGACTACAAAATTATATGTTTACCAAAAGTTCCAACTAAAGGTCAATGGGAAAATTAAAGCAAGACTTTTCAGCAATGTAAATATTAATATTTTATTGTAATGAACAAAGCTGTGATATTCTCAGAGCTTATCATTCCATTTTGCTGTATTTATTTATGATTCTCCACTAAATTGTGGAGGTTTGTTTAACACAGAAAAGAAAAAATATCTACTTTTAAGCAATAAATATACTTGACTCTAATAATAATAATGTAATAAAATCATTGTAATAAGTATTCATTGGCATCGTTATCATCCGAACCAGCAATATCTATTATCTGATATTGTTTCAAAGTTTTCTAAGCACTCAAGCTGCAGTATAATTTAGTCCTTATAACAATGTTTTAACTACATATATGTTGGTACATCCTTATGACATACTTCTGTTATGAAAGAATATAGAGAGATATACTGCTTTGTATATAAATTAAAGGCAACCCCTGGGTGGGATTTACAAATAAATGCTAATTATAGCTCACAGTTTAAAATGGAAGAATGTGTCTTCAAGTGTTGACTATGAGTCAATTTATGGGGCCGTATCAGTTTTCATAACTATTTTCCCACCAAAATATGAATGCTCCATCCAGTATGAAATATCTGTTTTCCTCTTGTCCCCAAAGTCATACTGAAAGATTAACTTCTCACAGGTGGCTTTTATATAAAGTATTGAGATTCCACAAGACATCCAGATCAGCTACAACAATCTCTTTCCAAGACTGCCCTGAAGTGTATGCTCGTTTTACTTCTTAGGGAATATAAAATCTCTATCCTGATGACTCAAAATGAAAACAGCCCTCATTTTTTACCCTTCATTCTTTATATAGATCTAAAAGGTGACAAGAGTTTAGGGTAATGTCAGAATTCATTTCATCCTCTAAACTCAGAAGACACATAAATCACAGAAATTTTTATTTAAAAGGAATTGAAAGTCAGGACATTAGTAACTGGGAGAAAATGGGCATTATACAATCACCAATGTGCCTAGAAAGAGATAAAACGAAACTGTATTATAAAAGATATGAAAAAATCAATAACAGAAAAATATAAGATCAGGATTTTTGTGTTTAAAAAAAATCATCAAATTGTAGAAATAACACAGCACTACGGAGCAGACAACTTAGTATCAAAAATCTAAAACAGTTAATCAGGAAAAAAACCCAAGAATACAATAGAATTCAGTTCAAACATGTAAAGCTCTAACACTGTAAAAAATTATTAGAGGCATGCGATATTAAAGTGGATACAAAATGTGTATGAATTAGCAATCGCAAAAGGAGAATAATGAAATTAAAATATCAATGAAAGATATAAGAACAGTTTTCTGAAATTAAATAACAATGAAACAAACAAAACTATCTAGTGATTACCTAACCAAACTGGGAAGAAAAAAAGGTGTGTATAGTGGAAGGCAACAATTCAGAAATATAGTTTGTAAGTTTTACTTCAGAAAAAAAGACAGCAAATGGGTAGCATATGACGTGTGATCAAATATCATGGTGAATGCTTCTAAAATGTACCATTAAAATAAAATTTAAAACAAATGTAGATGACACACTGCCATAATTCTCCCTCAGTACACTTATCTTTGATTTAAACATTCATGGTACATTCTGATTCCCCCTCAAATACTGCCTCAATGTACGAAGTATATAAACAATGATGAGTATAGTTACTGGTAGTCATTGAGATTTTACCTTAACTCAGCAGCTCTTCTAAGCAAACTTTATATTATTCTGCAATGGTTAACAAAAACCCTATGAAGTCAGTGAAATTTTGGTGAAGACCAAGGAAGAAGCCTGAGCCAGAGTATTTAGATTTAAATTCTCACTTTACAATCTTGTGTAGGTTACCACAAATTTCTGTTTCCTCTTCTGTGTCTCTCATGAGGTGATTGCTATGAAGGATAATTAGATGATCACCTGAAAATGTCCTTGAATGAGATGCAATACATGATAAACGCTATGAAAATGTTAACTTTTTATTATAATCACCATTATTTTCACAATTTTATAGATGAGATGACAATTACAAAAGTAAAGGAATTAAGGAACTTACCTACATTTACACAGCAAGCAAATGGTGACTATAATAAATTTATCTCATTGGATTTTGGAAGAAAATTGCTTAAAGGACAAGCAAGCATATACCCTTGCTAAATGTAAATACCCATGACCAAGAAGGACAGGAAATGAAGATGTGGGTAAGACAGCTAAAAACAAAGTAAATGAAAACGAGTAGCTTCTTCCATTACCTGATAGCAGCCCCATTTTGACAAGCCTGGAATGAGATTGGAAGGATTCTGAACAGAAAGGCTGGAGTAGTGCTCTGTGTTGCTTTGTGGGTTTCCTCAGATCTGTGTTCAGCACATGATTGTTGGACCCCTTCAGCTACTTGTCCAAACGTGGGAAACACAAACTTGCTTCAAGGTGACAGGTTCGTATTCCTGACACTTGAGCCATGTCTGGTAATGTCATGTATGTTGAAGTAGAATGAAACATGGTGACATTCAAAACAAGTTTAACATCAAGTAACGTGTACAAAATAACCAGTGTCCCTTCTGTTTATAAATTTGAGAATGAAGTTTTTCTGGCTCATATTTTGCTCCTGTAATCATAGGCAATGATAGCTAGGACATCTGTATGCAGTATTTTAATAATTATGAAAATTAATAATCATGAAAGGTACTTAATAATCATAAAGTTTGCTTTTGTATTTGGATGAACAATGTTTACATCCTTAAAATCTTATTGTCTTTGATTATTTGAGCCCTGATAGTTTATTTTAAACAGTTTTGTAAAAGAAGCAAATAACCTGCAATACCATTGCTATCGTACCACTCAAAATATCAGAAATAGGTATACAAATTTTGTAAAATGATGCCAGCATGTGACAATCACATGTGCAGTAGCCACCCTTGACATTTACTGGCAGTTGCTCTCATTAAGAACAATTTCAAGTATGTAATTCGAATTGTAGTTTTCTGTCACACTTGGAAGATTTCAGAAGCACTGAGAAAGTAGCATTTCAATGTCAACAAAGTTTCTGCTTTGGCTCTCTGGCTTAAAATGAATGCATTACTCATCTTTTTGAATTAACGAGAGCTATTTTTATTCTAACAGTCTGTTAGTATTGGTTATGGGTATTATAGTTTGTTTTTCCTTTCAATGTTGTATACTTAAAAGACATATAGATATTTTCCAAAGCAAGAAAACATTCTTAATTTTCCTTCAAGAAATTGTATCCCTTGCAGCTAAGCAAATGTCACCTCATAAACTATAATCAATCATTGTATACTAAGTATGTACACAAAAATAAGACAACAGTGACAATACAAGAGAAAAATACTGTTTCTGTGTAAGTAAATTAAACAAGATTTCAAGAATGTGGACATTTAATTTCATGCATTCCCTCTGAGCTTTAGTTCCAATTAAATTCAGGGCCTCATATTGCCGGCATTATTCCATCTTGCAGCTCACAATGTCCCCTTGTTCCATTAGCACAGAATCACTTTTGGAGCTGTGTTTATGTGTCTGCATCTTGAAGTGGCAATGGACACTGTGAGAACATTTCCTAGGGAAGGAGGAGGAAGAATTAGCTCTTACACTTCGATAGGAAAGGCAGATGAGACACTTTGTTTAGTACTCAAATGTCCAGATTGTTCTTTTCTTTCTTTTTATGCCACACATCCATTTCTAAATTTCCATCTTCTTCCTTTTACTCAAAGAAAAAAATAATAACTAAAATCAAAGTAATGTACTTTCAGTTGGCAGAATTTTCTCATTTACTGTTTCCTTTACTGACCAGTTCTCTGTCTATAATATCACAATACATTTCAAGTATTATTTTTTGTAGTTGAAATTAGATGATTAATAATACTTTATGATAATTCTTGATTAACTTACTACATTTTTTTAAAATGTTCTGATTCCTCTATTCGGATTATCCATGTATGTCTTTTGACCCTCTATATGTAAAAATAATTTTCTCTTCTTTTCTGTAATATATGCAATTACTATAATATGGCTTCATGGATGCTTAAGAATCAATAAAAAACCTCAAAGTGCTGTTCTTGTCAAACAGTGCCCCATAGACACTCATGAATTTCCACTTATATTTCCGTCTGAGTAAATGTCTATGCTCCAAAAAATCCAGAGACCAAGGTTCTCCTTACATGCACACCATATTCATTCCACTCCACTACTAACACTTCCGAGCCCCACCTTTCAATCAAGATTTCATTCGAAGAGCCACAAAAGAAGATCAGATACATCAATATATATACAATTCAGAAATGCTATATTTGCTGATATGGTTGGTTCAATAGTAAAAGGTGGTGTTTCTAAAATCAGCAATGCCAGTTCTGATGATGGTAAAAATATGGCAAAATAATTATTGAAAGTGTCAGGTAAATTTGCTTGCAGTCAGTTGTATAGAAGTAGAAAAAAGAAATCCCTCATATGGAAATTTACTACAAGAAAGTCATCTCTATTTATATTCCTAGTTTACCTGTATTATGCAACAATTTGTATTTGATTCCCAAGTGGCTATATTTGTAAATTATAAACAGATGCATAGAAATAATACTTCTATTCTTATTTCTATTAACTCATTGCTATATTAATGTGCTATAGGTTAAAATTTCTCTAATAGCTGTTTAATTACTTTATGCTGTACTGTTTTTTTGGTCAACACATAAAATTAAGTTTTGAAGAAGAGGAAAAGTAGCAAAGTTAAGTGGTGATGACTCTTGATAATATAATTATTTAAGTTTTAAACTATAACACTAGTTATAGTAAATGTATTTTATCCATAATCTTCAGACAAAGAATATTTATTAAAATGTGTACAGTCCCACCATTTCTCCTCTAATGTTTTGTTCACAATGATAGGGCTGTGCTTTATTGGCAGATTTCATAAAAGCTTTTTGGAATCTTTGATTTGAAACAATGACTGCAATACTTCCATAAGTCAGTTCCGGCCATGTGGCTGTCCAAAACAAAATTATCCTTTCAGCTAGCAGACACCCAAAGACAGAAGACACCTACAGCAGCAGCCCCACCTTTGTCGATCTGCATCATTATGCCCTTCTAGATCTATCCTTTGAAGAGGACTCAGTATTTGACAAGAGTCTTCAGAGTTGCACGCGATGAGGGGATATAATGAGAAATTGGACAGTTTCATCATTCTTTACATGTTTTTAACAAGTCTTTCTCTCACACTCATTTATCCCAACACAAAGTTTCTTATTCTTTATCATCCTTTTTTTTAATAAGCAGAATGTTTGGTACACTTCATCCTTGTTTAACCTAATTCTTCTTATAGTATGTTCCCTTTGTGACTAGCAAATACCACCTCATTTCTTTTCACTTTCTTCTAAAACTCTGAATTTTCACAGGTCACTATTACCCTTCACACACGGCTGAATGAGGGGAGAAGAGTGGTTGCACATTCCTGTGGAGGAAGGACCCTTTGTACTTGTGTAAGTGCGCCTTCACAGCCCAAAATGTTTACTGCTAGTCCACATTTCCCCTCCTTTGGTTAGAGTAAGATTTTCTTTTGTGTGCATTTTTGATAGAAAATTATTTGAGAAAAAATTCTTACTAAGCAGCTTCCTATTTTTGTAAATACACAGTGTAATTCTATTGAATGTGAAAACTTTTCTATGCTAGATTCGTAGAACCCAGAAAATTCAAAGGACATTGAAGTATATTTTATTATCTTATGGTGATAAAGAAGAAAAACTAAATACCCAAGAAAAAATATATTTTTAGTTAAGTATTCTCGCCAGCTTGTATATAATACATATGAGAATATGATGCCAGACTCACCTCTGCAGGCTACTTAATTACCAAACCAATATTTATGAAATATAATCTCTCATAAATAACATTTCCACTAAGCACCTCATTGAACTTAATATTTTTCAATTCACCACGAAAGCTTTATATTTCAATGTAAAGAATATGTCTATCCATCAAAATATTATGTCCATATTATTTTAAGAGCACATAACTGCCTGATAAGTGAGCCAAACATTGAAGAGGTTTTTAAGTAATAGAATGATTTCCCTTAATAGAGATATTGACATAAAATAGTAACTACTATACATTCAAACTTTTCACAATCATAAAATGAACTCCATGTCTTCATTTAGTTGGCAAATTTAATCAGCTATAATGGCTGATCCTGTGGACACATAATTTTTAAGAGTTAATTGAGAAGATTAAGGAGTAGCCAGGAGGTTGAAAACAAACAGAACAGCAGACATTACTGGGAGTACAAAAGCAGAGTCCTTCTGGTAGAAGGCTGACCTACAGTGTCAGCCACTAATAAGAATTGAAGTCAGGCAGTAAACCCCAAGTTGTATTGCGTTTTTCCCCTTCAAATACCAGTCATTATTAAAACATTAAAATTACTCAGTGTTAGTAGAGGGATTTGGATTGTGGAGAACAATTTTAAATAAGGGTAGCATATAATCAAATTGTAGGGATAAGGATTAGAATAATGGGATGAATGTGCCCCACACTTTCAGATATCCCACAGGTCCAGTTTTAATTCCATGGTCAATTTATATTTATATTAAAGATACGGGCTGGGGATTTAGCTCAGAGATTAGAGAGCTTGCCTCACAAGCACAGGCTCTGAGTTCGATCCCCAGAACAACAACAACAAAAAAAATCTTTATTAAAAAAAGCCGTAAAACACTATCTTGTAATCTAGGGATTAACACGAATTGCGTACACGCATAAGAAAAGGGGGAGGGTCCCCCACACCCCATGACTGTCTCTAGTAAGAGCCTCTGTGTGTGTCACCTGACCATCGGACCGACCGTATCTGGCCCACCACCACCCTGCCGCTGCTATGCCCCCTGTAAGAGCTCAGCGGAAGCAAGCCACCAGAGTACCAGAGGGTGGCTAAAACTTGTTTTTGATGGGACTCAAACCAAGGGGAAGATGTTGCCCTTGAGAAGCCCCTGAACATGTGAGTTCCTTATAGATGAAAATATATTGACAGAGAATATTAAAAAATGACTCAAGATTAAATGTAAAATAATGCCTTTCACATATTTTTCCTTCTATTTTATTCTTTTATCTCTGTTTTACATCATTGTAAATTAGTGGTATCTGCCTAATTTAAATTGGAATTCTTTTTCAGAGTATAAATATATAAAATCACAGGAATATTTTCCACATTCATATCTGCAATAAGTGCACTTTCAAGTTGTTTTCCATAGGACGATCAGAGGTAGAAGTTAATTAACTTGGTAAGTTCTAATTTCTTATCAATATTATTTTATCATTTAAAATTAATTAGTAGTTTTACATAATATTTCCCCAAACTTTATACATAATATACATGCAAGTTTGGATTAACGCAGACTCTTCCGTTACCCATTGTCACCTATTTAGTAAATGGCAGATCTTAGTGCCATAAAGAGCAGAACAGATGCTATCAAGTATACTATCAATTATAAGCATTATTTTCAACAGTTCTTGTGATAAAGACTATCTAACCTTAAATAAATATATGTATATATATATATACACATTTTATATATGAACAATTTATCTTTTTCTATCAAAAAAAAGTTTCAGTCCTGAAGCTATCCATTTTAGCAGAAGGAACATGGGATTCAAATTTAAATACTAATACTCATTGTGTCACTTTTTAAAACTGTCACTAGTGGATTGCTTGAAAGAGATATCTTTAAAATTATAGTTATTAGTTTTTATGACTTTAGGGACATTGGTATTGATTCCATAAAGCATTTTAAGTTAAATAAGATAATAAATATAACAAAACTGTTATGGTCCTAACTTAATGGAGTTTTATTTACTTTAACCTTCAATAAATTTTACTGCATAGAAATCAAATAAGCTTTAGATCTAGTATTGGTTTTCTTGAAGTTTACCATATACAGCTTTTGAGAAACATGATTTTCTATATCTACTGACAATAATACAACAGTGTATGTGATATCTACAAAGTGAATAGTAGGACTTGTGACTATTGTATGCATTTTTATGTAGCTAAGGTATTCAAAGAAGCAATACAGGATTTTTCTTTGCTCTCATGGTAATATAAGAAGGAATATAACATAAATTGGGAAATGCCTAAATTATTTGCAAAAAGTGTTCATGGAGTATTTTCAATAGGTGCTAGGTAGCCATGACAGAGGTAAATATAAAAGTAGTAAGATAATTCTGAGATAGAAATAGGGAAGAAATAGGGACCTGACTGGGAAGATGGACATGACCTAGGAGGAGTGGCCTTGACCTACATCAGCCTGGGGTGCGAAATTCTGCCCCTCTTCTCACGGGATGGGGAAATTCTCACAAGAACAGAATCCAGATAAATGTGAATGGCACTGCGAGCTAGCTCCCTTGCTCTCCTAACCCGCTTTGCCCCCGGAGCCCCTAACCCATGCTCCATCTCTAGCACTCTAGCCTCCCACTCCTGTTTAGATTCTCTAACTGTGGCAGCGGCTGGTTATTTCATTCAACTGGTAAAACCAGTCTCCCCTTTTTTACTTAAATAAACTTCCTTAATGCTCTAAAATTTGCTCCTGCAATTCATTGCCTGGGCAAATAAAGAACCTGGAAATATCCTCTCCGAATGCCTGTCCCTTGCCCTCCTGCATCAATTCTATTTTATAGAACCTTCTAAAATGCTATGTCAAGAATTTAATCTTTTTATCATGGCTAGTTATTTTAAAGTTTTGAATGTATTTGCTTTACATATTGCACTAAAACAAGAGCCTCATTGCAGCTGAAATAATAAAATATTTTTAACATTTAAAAATAGTTATGTTTTCAAGTATTCTTTAGCTTTATTTATCATTTAGATTCATTAGGAAGCATACAATTTGCATTAGTAATGTCAAGAGAACATTTTATTGCTTTGGCATACAAATGCATAAAACAAAAAATAATTCCTCTAGTAGATAAAAATAACAATATTCTGTATGCACATTTTTCAACAAAATTAGCTGCAAATGCAAAAATAACAAAGTAATATACAGATTTTTAAAGGATAAATTGCTTACATTAAGACACAACAAAAGCAAATCTTGGTTAGGTTGTTACACCCGGAGGTGGACTGTGAGCTGCTGCCCTGCTAGAAAATGCAGCTTCAAACAATCATAAACCCCGTCACAGTAAAGAATTAAAGAAACTGAGTTTAAACTAAGAGAAGATAATTCTTTAAAGATGGTGAAAAAGGAGGAAAAGAGAGATGATTGAGAGCTACTCAGCAAGCAGGGAGCATTGTAAAGTGAAATACTGGGCTCCTCTCTGTAGTCCCTTTTATTGGTTTTTTCCTCGTGTTGACCCTTGAAATCTGATTGGCTCTTGGGCTTGCCTGTCACCTTTGCCTCCGATTTGTTTTAGTAATGTGACCTTTGTTTTTTTAGTAGAGGGGAAGATTATGCGTGGGTGTTTTAGGGCAAGATTATGCAGATGTAAGGATCAAATAAAGGGAGAGTTTATGATTTTTCTGGTAATCACACTACCTGGGGCCTTCCCTGAACTGGTCCCTTTGCCTTTGTCTCTTTAATTGTTGGACTCTAGCTGCCTTTATATTTCTAACTATTGGATTATTGCTGTCTTTGCCTTTTAGAGACTGGCTGTAGAGGTCAAAATTGTCTATTAATTTTTAATAATGTTCAGTGAGGCCTTTACCCTACCTTTTCCCTATCCATGGGGACCCCTCTTCCTACACTCATAAGATAAAATCTCCAGTGGGAATCTTCCTTCTTTATAAAGCCTCATGATGAAACATGTTTGACCCATCAAGTCTGATGGATGCAAAGAGTGAGTGATCTCCATAGTAACACACTGTGACTAGAAGGGACCTGACATGCACATAGTATGGCATTCAGAATAGACACTCAGAACAGCTCCTATCTCAGTGTCCCCAATGCTCGTATCACAGCATGAGGAAATAGAGAGGAAGAGCGTTTAATGAATGAAACCTTCCAGCCAACCAGGGATGTCTTCAGACACATTACCTTGCACTTCCAGATCGGATCGCCTCCCACCCTGAGGCTCCCCAGGACTTGGAAACGTTTTTCAGTGATGGCTTCTGAAAGACAACCACTCCAGAGAAACACAGTATTTACGTACAGTCCATTGGAGATCTAGGGAGCACCAGTTAGCCTGAAGAATGTATTAAATGGCTCAAGGCATTTTTCTACGTCCTGACAGTAAAACTCCTAGAACTAGTTTCTGTTTCTGTAATCAGGTGGTCCTTCAGACTCCAGGATCACATATAAAATCTGCAAATTCATGCAGGGCATATCTTGAATTTCTTAAAAAAGAACATACCTAAAGATGCCTTTTGTGATGTCAGGATAATACTGATTGATCTTTACCCGTGAGACTTCTGGAATTTTGTCTTCAGACAGGCTTCACTGACAGATGGTGCGAGGCTATTTAATTTTGCCAGGTGTGGTAGGGACTGCTATACATGCTATAAAGACAAGTGAAGAAGCTCTACAGAAATCCTCCTGTGACTACTCCATTTTTGACAACTATTCTGTTCCTGAAAAGGATAGTGTTTTACTGCTGTGATCTTGTCAGATCTTAACTCATGGGACTGGACATATGTTTAGACTGCGGCACTGACACTCTTTTGCATACCCAACGCAAGGCTCCAGCCACTTGGAAGAAACTGAAGTGCCCTCTAAAACTTGGCCCTCTGTGTTTACATGAGTTGCAGTGTGCTATTGACTTCAGTGCTGTAGAAAGATACAAGGATTCCTGACGAATCTGCCTACACACCAAGAGCAACTCCAAAATAGAGCTGTGAGAATGAATTTGCCAAAACCTGTGGATGCTTTTAAGGAATGGAGAGTAGATAATAAAATGCCTCCTGTTCTCCAAAAATAAGGACTTTCAAATAGGAGTAATTAAAATTAAAAACTTTGCACATTAAAAAAGGAATGAAGATGAGATTAAATGCCAAGAAATCTGTGAAGAGACTATTGCAGCAATGAGTTAATGTAAGAAAAACAAAGGAAAGGGGGCCATAGATACCAAAGAATGAAAATGTAATTGGATAATTTAAATGCATGTAGGGGTTACATGTGAGGAAAAAAATTGCTCAGAGTTTCAAATGTGAGCATATAAAAATGCTAAACTATGACTAACATTTCTGTATTCACTGCCTGACCAATCTAAATTATTTTCACTTTCTGACTGTTGCTCAGGTCATTTAGTTATCTTTTTTTAATTCGCAGTTTAAAATAGCTAGTTCTCTAAAAATAGAAGACATGCCGTAGTAAAGAGAAAAAGAGCTTTCAAAGGTAAGTCAGATTTGCATCTTTCGAATGACCAGTGACATTAAACCCTTTTTCATATGTTTATTTGCACTTTTAATTCTTCATCTGAGAAATGTTTATTCATTTAAGATGTCCATTTTTGAATTGGGTCTTTAAATTTGGCGAGTTCGATTTTTTTGAGTTCTTTATATATTCTACATGGTAGACCCTTATCTGAGGGACAGCTGGTAAATATTTTTTCCCCGAGTCTGTGGAATTTCGTCTTGCTCTATTGGTGATTTCTTTTGCTGTGCAAAAGACTTTTATTAGGATGAGGTCCCAAGCACTGATTCTTTGTATTATTTCCTGTGCAGTTTGGGTTCTGTTCATAATTTTTTTTTCCTACCTCTATGTCTTCAAGAGTTCTTCCTATTTCATTCTCCATTAGATTTAGTGTTTCTGTTTTAATGTTTAGATCTTTGACCCACTTCAATTTTAGTTTAGTACACGGTGAAAGACGTATCTAGTTTTAGTTTTCAGCATGTGGCAAACCAATTTTTTCAACACCATTCATTAAAGAGGCTATCTTTCGTCCAGTGAGGGTGTTTGTCAAAGATGAGGTATTTGAGTATGATTGGAGTTGTTTCTGCATCTTCTAGCCTGTTCTATTGGTCCTTAGGTCTATCTTTTTGCCAGTACCATGCTGTTTTCATCACAGTAGCTCTATAGTATAGTTTCAGGTCAGGGCTTGTGATGCCCCCTGCCTTGCCCCTGTTGCCCAGGATTGTTTTTGCTATTTGTAGACTCTTCTGGTTCCAGATGAATTTCTTGACTGTTTTTCTTCTAATTCTGTGAAGTAAAATGATATTTTGATTGGAATTGCATTAAGTCTGTATAGTAATTTGGGAAGTATGGCCATTTTCACTATGTTGGTTCTTCCTACCCAAGAACACAGTATATCTTTCCATTTCCTGATATCCCTTTCAATTTCCTTTTTTAGAGTACTATAGTTTTCAATGTAAAGATATTTTACTTGCTTTGTTAGATTTCTACGTATTTCATATTTTTTGATGTGATTGTGAAAGGTATATCTTCTGTTATTTCTTTCTCAGGGAGTTTGTTATTTGTATACAGGAATGCTATTGACTTTTGGGTGTTGACTTTATATCCAGCTATGCAACTGAATTTAGTTATTAAATCTAGAAGTCTTTTGGTAGAATTTTTGGGGTCTCCTATGTAGAGTATCATGTCATCTGTGAATAACGATAGTTTAACTTCTTCCTTTCCTATCTTTATCCCTTTTGTTTCTTTCTCTTGCCTAATCACTCTGGCTAATGTTTCTAGAGCTATATCAAAACAATGCTAAGATTCCATCTCACTCCAGAGAGAACAGCTATTATCAAGAAGTCAACCAACAACAAGTCCTGGCAGGGCTGAGGGGAAAAAGGTACCCTTCCCCACTGTTGGTGGGAATGTAGACTAGTCCAGCCACTATGGAAATCAGTATGGAGACTCCTCAGAAAACTACAACTAGAGGTTCCATTTGACCCAGCTATTCCTCTGCATAATATTTTCCCAGAAGACTTGAAAACCTTATACCATAGAGATATATGCACAACCGTGTTGATAGCAACACAATTTGTAATAGCTAAGTCTTGGAAACAACCCAAATGCCCAACAACGAAGGAATGGCTAAAGAAGATGTGGTTTTTCTACACAATGGATACACTCTGCCATAAAAAGGACAAACTAGAGTCATTTGTAGGTAAATGGATACACCTTGAGAACATACTCTTAAGTGAAATAAATCAGTCACTCATGAGTACACATCCAATTGTTTCTCTGATACAAGAAACCATAAGTGTAAATAAGAACAAAGAGGTATAATAGATATTACATAAATGAAAGATGCTAATCAACAGAGAGGAGAACTAGAAAGAGAGAAGGGGGAAAAGTAGGAAGGGAAAGAAAGGGGAAAGGGAAAAATATAAATAAAACTGCTGTAAATAGGGAAGGAGGGAAGAGAAGGGAGGGGTGGGAAGGAGGGGGAAAACCAAGATACATCATGTACAGGTACAAAATAACCATGATGAATGTGATCATTATGTATACAATGTACCAATACACATTCTTGGTTAAAAAAAAAAAAAAAAGGTAAGTCAGAGACTTGAATATGACCTTGCAAGGAGCAACACTGACTGCACACAGCCAGAAGCCCAAACAACCAGGCTAAGTGCTGCAGGTTGCCCTCCCCCAGCCCTTTGCACTAGTACCCTTAAACCCAGAGCCCCCACTGACAGACCCCAGGATTCCCAGCTGTCTGCAACCCTTGATCCTCGACGTCTGAAGCAGCTGTAAGTGGTTAGGATTTGGCATCATGAGTTCCCAACTTTTGTCTTGGAAAGCTGGACTCGATATGGCAAATATCCACCTTTAAAATTGAACACTCAAAAGACACCAAACAACCAGAAAGTAGGAGAAAAATCTAGCTAATCACTTTACTCATTCTTGATCAGTCACTGCTTAGCTGACTTTTAAAAATTCTTTCCACGTATTTCCCCAAATTGTAAAGTAGTACTACTGATCTATGAATAAAACACCCATTTGATGGATAAATATGGTGATAAAATATCTGATTCAAACTTTATTACTGTGGAAGCCTCTACATTTCAATCAATGAATAATGTTGTAAATAAAGAAAAAACTTTGAAATTGACTCTGAACTCTAAATATGAACACCTACAAGTACATTACTTTTCAACTCTTGATAAGATGGATTTCTTTCCCTCTGTGTATGTGTGCACACTTGTATGGGTATGTGTGTGTTACAGTGTGTGTGTGTGTGTGTATACGCAAGTGTTTAACAATAAGTAGACAGGGGCTGGGGATTATGTTCAGTGGTTAGAGTGCTGGCCCAGCAAACACAAGGTCTTGAGTTCAATCCCCAGAACCAAAAGAAAAAAAGAATAAGTGGACAGCTGCTCTTCAACAAATAGACAAGTCTACTGGAGGTAAAGAAGTTGATTTCTACTTTTTTGATATTTTCCAGCAGACCTCATATAAGTCTCCAAGAGTGGACATATTATATTGCCACACAGTTGATGACTTAAAAACAACATAGTTCTAGTTCAGAACTGCAAAGCCAAAGTTTCAGCAGGAAATCTTTTCCTCTTGAGGACCTAAAAAATGCTTTCTTTCCAATTCTAGCTTCTGCTAGCTGACGGCATTTCTTGGCTTCCATGGCATATAGCTACATTATCTCAAACTCCCTATCTCTCTTCTCTGCATTTCTTTCCAACTACTGTCCTATACAAAGATATTTGTCCTTGAATTTGGGCCCAATGGGTAAAACCAGGATGTTCTTGTTTTAAGATTTAACTTAGTTACATCTGCAAATACCCCTTTTCCAAATAAAAGTGTACCCATTCACCAGCACCAGGGATTTGGATAAACAAATCCTACTGAGGTCTTCCATTTAAACCACTAACATGTTTTATGGTGGAACATAAAATTTAAAACACTGTGGAGTGCTAAATTTTGTACCATCGTCCACTTTTATAATATGATCAATACCATCAATCTGTGAGCAAGAAAATCCACAACAAAATATCCACTATGTATATTCTGAAAAGAGCAGGCATCAGTGAAACAAACAAAAAGAAAAAAGTGAGCTGGATGTGGTAACACATGCCTGTAGTCCTGGCTACTCAAGAGACTGAGTAAGGAGGAGGGTAAATTCAAGCTCCGTGAGGGCAACCTGGGCATCATCTCAACAAAATAAATAAACAAAATGTAAAAAGGCAGAGGATGCAGATCTACACTCCATAGATTCAATCCTCAGTACTAGAGGATAAACTGAATAAGTAAAATTCACTGTCTACAAAGAGCTCCTAATTTGTAGAACTAAAGATCTAAATAATAATCTAATTAACTTGTATATCTAAATAACAAATGATTTATGTAATAATGATTAATAAAAGTGAATCAGTGGATAGCTGAGTCACATTATATGTTTTTACAAAAACTGGAAAGTGGTAATAGGAAAGACTGTGGGAGGAAACTGCACCTAAACTGAGCATCAGAAGATGAGCAGGGAAGAATGTGAAACACCAAAGAGAAAACTTATTTAATTAAATTTCATTTGTGAGTGTTCATAATTTTTGTCTGTTTTCATCATATTATTTGTATGCAATGTATTTGAGTAATTTTAAAAATTAAATTTTTTTTTTTTTTGTGGTGCCGGGGATCGAACTCAGGCCCTTGTGCTTACAAGGCAAGCACTCTAATCACTGAGCTAAATCCCCAGCCCTAAAAATTAAAAGTTTTTTAAAATTAAACTTTAAAGTTAACTTGCATACTAGATGTTATTTATTGCCTGTATTTTGAATTTATTTTTTTATTAAACAGAAGCTAGTAAAACACTGAGTGCTAAGAAGCCATCAAAATATTTTGTAAAATAGTAACTGTAAAAATTATCGCAATGAGTTTTAAATACTACTATTATCAATTAAAATTTTATGATGCTACTGGAAATGTACTCTGGGAGTGGTGGTACACACCTGTGGTCCCAGCACTTGGGAGGCTGAGGCAGGAGGATTGTTGCAAATTCAAGGACAGCCAGAACTACATAGAAAGGCGCTATCTTAAAAAAAAAAAAAAAAGGATATATACTAAGAACACATAGTATTTGTTCTATCATTTAATGGACATTATTTAATCTTGTAAATAATTTTCCTGAGCTAGCCAAAATTTTCAATTAATGTAAAAAACATTCCGTAATTACATTGTGCATAATATTTCAGAGATTTTGGAGGTCTTTTAGATTACGATGATACTATAACCTCCTAAATGTTCAGAATTAAAATGCAAGTGTAATTTGGGAATGCACTGGGAAATATTACTGTAACAATAGTTACTGCATGGAATGACATCATACCATGTGTGATACACATATTACATATCATAGTAATGCAATTACTGAGGAGCCTACAACCCAAGAAATATGTTCTCTATTAAAACCAAGTAGATTCTCTTCTGGAACAAAGGGAACTCAGAAAGAATTCACCTCTAATAACATCTTGATTTTGTCCCTGTAAGACCCATTTTGAATTTCTTACATGTAGGATGTTAAGATAGTAAGTAATAAGGTTTTAAGCAACTGTATTTCTGGTGATATAATACAAATAAACAATTGAAACTGATTTTGGTCATGAGGTGCTAGACACTATTGTAAAGATAAGTTTCCTATGGAAATAGAAGACTAAGTTAATTATAAGCACTTAACTGTCAAACTATTATTATTTTCATCCTTTAGTAGTTTACTCCTAGTTAACTCCTATGTTTCAGGTGGAAAATCCTTTGGGTGTCATCAACCATAGTTCAGAGATTTGTTATCCAAATACTTACAACCATATTCTATTCCTGTTGCCTGGGTTCTTCTCCATCACAAACAAGTGTAAATTTGGGTAGAACCTTGTGGTATGTTGTTTCTCTGTATCTAGTTCACTAACATCAACTTTAAAATGATCGTATGTTTCCATCTTGCTGTAACATGATAAAGTAGACTAATTCAGTTATGTTATTTTCAAAATAAGTGTGATGAAAACTAAAGATCATATTGTACTACTGAAAGCAGTATTTTTACTTGTGGGCTTCAATATGCACTTTCATCAGAGCACAACAATATCTATTTTGGGAAAATAGCATGTGTGCTTTGAACATTTATGGATTAAGTCAGTGTTTAGTTGCCTATTATAAGTGGTTGCAATGTCATAATATTTAAATGTTAATTTAATGGCAGAATTATGAGATAAGATTAATATGGAACATGGCAAGCTATAAAAGGAATTTGAACTACAGCATTAGTGAATCCTTTAGAGTGTTCTCTCCTATTCCCAATGAAGTAATACTTTAGTTTTACACTCTGGTGGCTAGGGACTTAATGCTGTAAGAGTTCTGCCTAATATAAATTGCATAAATCACATAAAATGTCCCAGAACATCATGCTTTGTGGTTGATGAGAACCACATTATTCTTTTTTTTTTCCACAAGGAAATTGAGCCCCAACTATTTAAATCAAAGAACAGAGCCAACAATTCCATGCTATCAACTTGCATTACATGCATTATAGCTGATGTTTTCATTGGTAAGTTATCACTGGCTATAATACATTTTAAATTTCATTTGACCTTGATAAGACAAAGACACTTTCCTATTGAAATTAATATGCTGCTTGCAGCTTCAGCTTTTATCTTGCTTTTATCTTAAAAAATACTTGACAACACACGATCGTACTTAGAACAGACCAAAGTTTTCAATGGCCCCTGTTCTATATGTTGATCTCTGCAATGATGAAGTGCAGCCTGAATATCTATTTGTTAGAGCAATTTTCCATTCAAGAGTTTCTTGTAAAAATAATTTGTTCTTTATGTGTTCTTTCTCTCCAGATTTTTAGTGCCAGGGATCCATTTTTCATCCTAATCTACTCAATTCTTCTACCTCTCTAAAAGGAAGTAGAACTGCTGCTGCTACATAAATTTTCTTTGTTGGGTCCAGCACCTACTTAATTCTAGAAGAAAACCTTGTTCCATCAAGTAATGGCCTATAGGTGGCCTGCACATTTCTAGGTTTATCTGCAGGGAAGAAACAGTCAGAATTAGTTCCAAAGAGCTATCACTGATTCAGATTCACAAACGGGTATTTCCCATCTGGACTGAGGCAGACATCGTCCCTTCTGTGTCTACCACTTCGAATCAATAGTAAGAATTTCAGTGGTGGAGAGCAACTCTGACAAATTGTTACATATCGAAGAAAAAGTGTCAGTCTGAGAAATGGCGGCGGCAGTGATGATGATACTAGTGTTAAAGCCATCTCATAACAACATAGTGTCGGGATTATTCTCCCCCTTGTACTCATCTTCAAAATTTAGCACAAAATCAACTATTCATTATCTCAACCTAATACGATCAGACTTTCAGCCTCCCGACTTGACCTCTGTATGAGCAGGACTTCTCCTGCCAGGGTCAAGGATGAGCTCCGGATGCCCCTCTGTGGTGGACAAGTCCTCACCTTGGGCCCCTTCTTCATGCTGTGAGCTTGTTTCTGCCACCTGTCCTGAGTTTTCTGTTGTGCAATTGACGTACCCTTCACAGCTTTCTTCTCCTCTCCTCTTTCTTTCCTTCCTTCAGTCTCTAAATTTTGGAGATATTACTACCTGGCCTTTCCCTTTGTTTTCTTATCCTACTGATAGCTGTGAAATGAAGCCTGTGCATCTTTGCTTTGGGGTCCAAGACAAATTAAGGATATTGGAAGTATCTCATCTATGAATTGTGAAAATTAAATGAGTTACTACACATAGAGCTGTAGAAATGCTTTGGAAAATTATAAACACTAATGAAATATTTTACTTTTTTAGTCGTGAGATCAAGAGGTTTCTCAGCTAACTCTACTGCAATGAACTCTATTCTGAATATGATGTTGGAACAGATTAATTTAAATAATGAAAGCTATTCTTTCATCTGCTAGGTGAAATATTATATACATATATGCTTAGGTATATGTGAAGTTATATTTTAGTTGAGGGGCTAATATTAATAATAGACTATTCGATAATACCGGCTATCTTCTGAAATGAACCATATCGGTTCACAGGTCAGTCAGTGTTCTGCATTCATTGTGATAACATATTCTACAGAAGAAAATGCACAATTTTGCCTGAATTCACCTTGTTTTCACGGTTTTCCTGCAGACAGATCAGAGTGACTGAATGTTAGGAGTTCGCGTTGCACGCTGGGATTACTTGGATTACTTTCTTTTAACATCTGTCATTTTTAGGTTGTTCTGTCTACTTTTTCTCTCCCTGCTTTGATGTTTTAACCTACTCCAATTAGGTTATTTGACACTCTAATATATAATATGATAGTATATAATACTATTTCATTTTGGTTTCTCTATATACGATTAAATATAAATCCTAAAATCGCAACCCCTATTATCAAGTGCTACCTTGCTATAGAAGCATACTCATATGCCTGACTACCTCTTTACATTTTCTCTTTAAAAACATTTAGCTACACATATACTTTACAAATCTCATTTTCAAAAAACCTAATAATGTTCGTTCATCCTCCTTCTTTATGTAGTCATTCTTACCCATTTTCTTTGCAATTTGTAGCCTTTAAAACATTTATACCTTTCCGTATTTAAATGTTCTCTGTTTACAATAATGTAATCATTGACTGCTTTATTTTACAGCACAATTTTTAATTATTTGATAGATTTCTATGTAATACATACATTTCAAAGTTTCAAATATTTGTTTTTTAATTTTGAAGTAAAACTATTTTACTTTATATATTTTGTATAATTGCTTGACATTACTGTATCTTGTATTTAAAACAGCCCCTCAAATGATTTTGAGTCAATGTGGCACATCACTAGTTTAAAAAACATTAAGGAGTTTTATTGTCCTTACAGCTAGATATTTTTAATGAGATCATGCAGAAACCCAGGTTTATTCGAAGCATTTTTGAATTCCCACGTTGATGTTATCTGTGTGTCAGCTTTATTCTCAGGTATTAACAAGAGGATTTTTTAAGCCTGTGCATGTCTTATTTATACATAGCAACATCTGATAAAGCAAATCTTGATGCTCTCATTGAAGATCAATGAAATTTCTTTACTGGAAAGCTTCTGTAATGTTTCTTCTTTGCTATGAAGTTCAGAATTATTAAACTTCTTTTCTCCCCTTAACTTTCTAGTTCATAGTTTAACCTTTCCTATCCTCAGGATCATCCCTTACATCTTTCCTCCATCCCCATTAGGTTATGCATGCTTAGATCAAAGTGATAGTTTAAAATTTTCTTCAATACCCAACTCTGACAACTTTGTATTATACAAGTTTTTTTGGTTGTTGTTTTTTTTGTTTTTTGGCTTGCACTGACATTTATTCTCTTAAGTCAAAAGCATGTTAGTCTTTATTTTTTATGTTAGTCTTTAAAATCCATTTTTTTACAAGAACTACAAACAAGATTTCTACTGTTACACTGTACTGTTCAGTATATTCATACAAATTCTGAAATATTAATTATATTGAATTCTAACAATTTTAATTGAATGTATTGGTCTTTAGATTATGGGTTTCTCAATGACCAGGGTGAAGTATTTTCTATTTTGTCAATCTCAGTATTTTAGTATAGTACTATCTGAATACAAATATCTCAGTAAATATTTACAAGAAAATATGCATTTAGAATTAATAATAAAGAACTACAAATTTTCAGCAAGTTGAGCAATTATACTAAAAAGTGTTGCCTAATGAACAATGTCATGATAGGTACAAAGCAGCAGGGTGCAGTGCCCGGTCTTGGCTCTTTACCATTTTACTGGTGTACGAATTCTCTGAATGATGACCAAGGGGCAAACCCTTCAAAAATTTGCAGGTCACAAACCTGGAAGAGTTACCTGGTAAATCAGAAGGTAAAATGAGAATTCATAAAGTCTAAAGTTCATTCAGTTATTCGTTCGGTATTTATTCAGTGCAACAAAAACACTGTGACCATAATAAGTAAAAAATCTCTACACACAATGAGCCTTCTCTCTCTATTTCATTTATCATGTGGAAAATTTAATTTGTTTTAATAAAAGTACAATATTTCAAACAAAATGATTTTTATTAGTCTAGGTTTGTGCAATTTGGGTTCATTCATATTATGACTTCAACCTGTTTTTAAAGGACACTCACTGCTGATTTCCAAAAAAGGGGAAAAGAGATCTACTTTCCTTATTCTAAAGTGACTCAGCTGTACTTGGTTAATCATTTCTGCCATATGCAACTTATTAGAACCTGACAGGTGGCGCTTAATGAAGCTCTTAGAATGGGCCTCGTTTCTCTGAGAGGGAACACATTCATGAGGCACTGCTCGAGGGCCCTAGACTCGCACACAGCATTTGCCTAAACACCTGGATTTGAAATGGTCAGCCATAGGCACGTTCCTAATCATTCCCCATGCAACAGGAAGGGAATATTGCCAAGAGCATCTGGGAAAGAATACTCTTTAAAAGAGAATACAATATTTAAAGGACAGATGCGGGCAAAAGACAGCAGAGTCCCATGAGGCTTGGTTGATAAGCCTTTTTGTTGAGGGTGAACTGCAAACCAAAATGTGTCAGGCCAGTTGACACGATCTTAGGACACTAACCATTCATCTTACCCTGCAGCACATGTTTGGAGCATCGAACAGAAAAATTAACAATGCAGAGGCTGAGATGAGCATCTACCACCTTCAATCTGGTTTGAGGAAAGCATGAGAGCAACATTCCCAAAAACCGAGGAATTCCTTAAGAATGAGGACCTTTGAAAAGTGCTCAGAAAATGGCTCCATCGCCCTGAACCTGGGTAGTGAACAGCACAATCCTGTCCTAGACCACACTGTAGACATTTACATAATGTGATAGGACTCTCCACTGGAAAACTCCATTGCACTATGCTTGTCCGCTAGAATGATTATGTGGAAACTGATGAAGAAACTCCACTGAAATGTCTCACTGTGAGATGAAAATGATACTGTGAAGTAGCAATTCCTAATGACTCAATCTGGATGAATGGATATTTGGCAATGGGAAATCATACTAAAAGACCAAGAGGAAAGCCCAAGAAATTACAGGGGAAATGTAAAAGAAGAGAACAAGGCCAACCCACAGAACAATCTGATTTTCATTTTTAAAAGATGGGACATAAAAAAAAAAAAAAATGAAAATCTCTACAGAAAACCTCTTCCAATACTATGGACCAGAAAGAATGTCCCTCTAAACTCATAGTTAAAGGTTCTCATCAAAGCATAGAAAACAAAGAAGAGGAAACATAAAAACAGCAAGACTTTAGAATCCCACTTAGCAGCCTTCTGAAGCCCCAAATACATTTCAAAGACAAGACACTCACAGATTGTTAAAGGTTCTCTATGCCCCAGCCAAGTCTGTGAATATGATTCCTACTCTCAGCACAGTAAGTCAGTAAACATCCCCTTGTACTTCTTCGTTTGAGAAATGTGTATTCATTTCAGATGCCCATTTTTGGATTGGGTCTTTAAATTTGGGAGTTTTTTGTTTTTTTTTTAAGTTCTTTGTATATTCTAGATGTTAGAACTCTGTCTGATGGACAGCTGGCAAAATAAAAATGGCAAATAAATATATGAAAAAGTGTTCAACATCATTAATCATGTGAGAGATGCAAATTAAAACAACATTAAGATTCCATCTCTCTCCAGAAAGAACTGTGATTATGAAAAAATAAACCAGTAACAAAGGCTGGTGGGACTGTGGGGAAAAAGGAACACTCCACCACTGTTGGTGGGAAGGTAGATGGGTCCAGTCACTGTGGAAATCAGTGTGGAGATTCCTCAAAAAACTACAACTAGAGGTTCCATTTGACCCAGCTATTCCTCTGCTGTTATGGTTTGTGTCTAGATGTCCCCCCAAAGCCTCATGTGGTAATAGATAGCTGGATCTAGAGTGTGATTACTCAATTAATCCACTGATGGGTTTGGCATGGTTCTGCTGGGATCAAGGATGTGAAACTAAGATTAAGGGTATTAGGATTAAGGGTGGGAGTGCTGCCCACCCTAAAGACAGATAGCCTGGATAAAATATAAGATACAGGAAGAAGCTGGTTAGCTGCTTGCTTGCTTGCATCCCTTGCTTACCTTGCTGACTTCTTCCTGTCTGCCATGCCACCCTGCCTCGGACCCAGCTGACTGTGGACTGAAACCTCTACAAACTGTGAGTTAAATAAACCTTTCTTCCCCTAACTTCTGGTGTCTGGTATTTTGTCCCAGCAACGAGAGAAAAGTAACTAACACATCTGCTTAATATTTTCCCAGAAGAATTGAAAACCTTATACCATAGAGATATATGCACAACCATGTTGATAGCAACACAATTTGTAATAGCTAAGTCTTGGAAACAACTAAATGTCCAACAACTAATGAATGGCTAAAGAAGATGTGTTTTTTCTAAACAGTGGAGTACTACTCTGCCATAAAAAGGATAAACTAGAGACATTTGTAGGTAAATGGATGTACCTTGAGAACATACTCTTAAGTGAAATAAATCCTACACTCATGAGTACACATCAAATTGCTTCTCTGATATGAGAAACCATAAGTGTAAATAAGGACAAAGAGGTGTAATAGATATTATATAAAAGAAAGATAATATTCAAAAGTGAGGAGAACTAGAAAGTAGGAAGGAGGAAAAGAAAGATGGGAAAAAGGAAAGAAAGAGGAAAGAGAAAAATATGGGAAAATATAAATAAACTTGCTGTAAATAGGGAAGAGGGATAGCAGAAGGGAGGGTAGGGAAGAGGGGGGAAAAACTAAGATACATCATGTACGGGTACAAAATAACTATGATGAATGTGATCATTATGTACACAGGCACCAGTGCATGTTCTTGGTAAAAAATTTAAAAAAAAATTAAAATTAAAATTAAAATTAAATGCAGCTGGGAATATACCAAAAAAAAAAAAAAAAAAGTTTCCCTTGTATATTCCTTGACCTAACTCTCTTCAAAAAGAATGATAGGGTGTAAGACCAAACATTCTGAATTCCAACTGGGGCTTAATGGCCTGCTGTCCCTGTCAAAATGAAAGAATTCAAACGTTTATGATACAATTGGTTAGTGGTGAACAAGTGATGACAATCTCAGTCCCTAATCTGCAAGGTGGAACTAAACTAATGGCTTTAAGAGGACATAGATGGTAATACATGGTTGTCGTGGCTCACATGCAGTTTCACATGCATTTCTGTGGGTCTTTTGGACACTTGGGTTCTCACTACTGCATACATTATAGACTTTGACATTTTGTCTATTTGTGGCACAAATCATCACTGTGGCTGGCAGGGTTGTGTCCCCTCGCCATAGAAAATTCAAGTTCTAACAATGGGGCACCCAAATTACCCAAGCTCTGAAGGGTCATTCAACAAAAGCAGTGCAATAGACATACCAGGCAGAGGAAAGGGTTTGGCCCTGTGGATGCTGCACTCGCTCCATGCAAGAGTGTTACACATCACCATGTTGCAGTTTAACAGTCAGCCTGCCCTGTCCTGAGTCTGGAGGCTGATTATGAGATTAAATACCAGGCTCCACCTTTGATCCCAACAGTATCTGACATTATTTTCATCATCAGAGCAGTGATGGGCTTCACAGAAATTGTGGCTTTAAAAAAAACCTCTGTCATTCATTTAGTATCGATTGGAATTATGATTCAGTAAGGTACTTCATGTATTGCATAAGCTAGACAAATGAACACAATCCATTCACGGTTATTGGGAAATGGTAATAGAATGATTAAGTGAACAGCGAAAGCAGCAAATATAGAAAGGCCATCAAAAAAGAAAATTTATTAGGTGTTATCTCCTCCTAATGAAAGCTATTTGGAGACTAAATACTACATTTCAACAAAGGAAAAACATAACACTATAACCCATGTTTTTAAAAAAACGCTGAATTCGAAAGAAAGGACAAGCAGGCAATTGCCTGATTAGATTTCACTGGGAATATCCCAATCTCAGTGTACCAAACCATTACCTCCACCCACATACACGCTGGATACATGCTCTAGGGTGGTTTGTGGTCTAAACCACAGCAGTATCAGCACTACGTACTTCCTATTTAAATCTGGAAACAGTGCTCTGCTGGGTGTCTTCTGTCTGTGTTATGCCTGTAGGTAAAATATCCTCCTAAAGTCTCATGTGGAAGGTGATTAGATCATGGAGGAAGTACAGCTGATGTGCTGTTAGGAGGCAGGTTCTGATCAGAAAAGGCGGATCACTCGGCATGAAGTGGCAGGGTGTATCTTCCTCCCCAGCTTCCTCCTTTCTCTGCTTCCCATCTTCATGCCATAAGCAGCTTTCCTCCACCATGCTGCTTCTTCCTAGAACCCACTGACCATGCGAGAATTGAAACATCTAAATTGTGAGCCAAAATAAACCTCTCCTTAAATTTTTTGACATTGGGCATAGAGTCCTAGCAGAAAAGAAAACTACTGAGACAACTGGGGTCTAAATGGTTGAGTCAACTAACAGAGACAGTGAGTCCCTGCAGAGGTTGTAACCCAGGGCTGGACCAAATAGCCTGAGTGGCTCTCTTCAGGCAATCTTCATTTCACGTCAGTGGATAAGAACATTTTTGGGTTCAGAAGTAGATGGGAGAATTAAACTCCCCTTTTCTTCCTACAGAAATCTCCACCTTGCCTGATGCAAAATACACACTGGTAAAAATCAATGTAGCCATGATGAAAGGAGGAAAGCTTAAATAATGCTGGACTTCTTACCCCAGAATGAAGTCCCTCCCATCTTATTGACTGCTTTAGGAGGAACGCGTGGACTCAGATCTTCTATAAGATATCACTAGTTCACCTGAGCTCGATTCCCGGCACCAAAAAAAATGTCACTAGTTCAACATATTGGGTAGCTCCATTTCTACAAATCAAGATGCAGACATCTCACAAGGTCCTTAAAATTACTGATGATATGATAGGAAAGGATGCCATACCAGAATGAATGCTACTGTCTATGTTGGTACTTTGAAAGTACCTCATGTAATTTTTCTCCCTCTGCAACCATATAACAAAACAGGATAGAACTTCATATGACTGGACTAACCAGCATAATAACAAATCCCTGATGAGTGTCACCTCCACCCATCTAGGACATATATTTCTCTGTAGCCTCAACAAAATATCTACCTTTGTGAAAATAATCACATTGCCTTTTAATTCTATGGTCCAAATTCCACAGCAGCAATCATAAAGAGAATGGAGGGAATCTTCCACCAAATGACCTATCCTCCTGGAAGGATGAACATATAGCTTGTTTAATTCTGCTCTTCGCATTCTAATATATGGCTGGGCACATCACTACGAGAATATATTTTACATTCTAGACACAGGCATAAAAGTGAAGGAGATATATTGTGCAACTCATCTTTAACAATGGCAGAAGTAGCCAGTAATACTGTCTCGACCATCCAAGATGAATAAGACACATTGAACTCACAAGTCAAAGTTATGATGACAACTAAAGAGTCTGCTATTGTCTGCTCACAGAACAGAGTGTTTTTTGTGCTTTTACCAAAACCATTCTCTACTACATATGTGTGGTACCAAAGGTAGAAACTGAGCTAGAGAAGATTTATTTTCAAGCTGGCTGCTCAACAGCTCTATAGTCCTTGTACCTGCTAAGCTCATTTTTTGACTTTTTAGGAGCAATGTCTCTTGCAAATGGGAGGAGTCCGAGAGAATGTGGGTGACAGGAGAGGCCGACAGGAAGCAGAAATAAGTAGAATAAGGATTTGTCATATATGGGAACCTAATAAGCTAAATTAATGTAAACATATGTCATGAACTTCTGATAGGCTTAATAATACCAACAAGAATGAAAGTGGGGGAAAGAGATATAGAGAAAGAGGGAGGAGGGAAGAGGTGGGAGGGAAGGGAAGGGGATTCAAAAAAGAATTGAACTGTATTATGTACATATTACACCGACTTCCCAAGACGATTGTAAACTGCATGTGCTGCCAGCATGTGCCAATAAAAAAAATTTCCAGAAAGGTGAAAAAATTGGCTTACTCCAGGAACTTTGAGTTCCTGGTTAAGAACTACCCTCCAGTGAGGCCTCGTCAGCTTCCTGGGTCTGCTTCTCCTCATGACACTGAGAAGAGGCTTTTGCAAAATGACAGGGGATCAGTGAGTAAACTCCTCTGAGGCGCTTTTCAGGCACAGCTCCTTCTCCAAATCCGGGGGCAGGATGTGGCCCTAGAAGGTTTGATACTCTTTAGTTGCTATTTTAGAGATGAACAAAAGTCTCGCTCAGCCTGCTGACACTTGCAGAACTGCACATGTGTGCCTCCAGCTTGGAATACTGTGTCTTTACATGGCAATAAAAAGCCCTCACAGCTTTGATTGGAGAATATCTTTTTCTGTTCTAAGGTCAGTTTATGCTTTTTGTTTTGCTTAAATATGTGTGGTATTTGGCACCTGCCCAATTCTACTGCTTTATCTGTTTCTGTTGCTAAAGGAAAGAATCCTTTACATGAACACAAGAAGGTTGTGAGATGCACTGGTTGTGGGTGACAAAGCTGCACTGTTAAAACTGTTCTTACTCTGTCTTGTGTGTGAGCAGTGTCCAGTGACGCCTGAGTAACTTGTATCCAGGTTCTCTTGGTACCTGGGAGCCGTGCAGGGAACTAGCATCCTGTGACTGCGGCTCCTGGTGATAAAACTTGTCACACTCTTTTCTATTCTCCACACGACAGGTGTCATTTTTACTCAACAGAAATAACTGTAGGAGAGCAGATGCATGATAGGATCAAAGACTTAGTAAATAGAATTCTTTGGTGCTTTATAAGTCCAGTAACTTACTCTAAGTTAGATGCAAAATAAAAGGAAATTTTTAATCATTGTATAAGATCAGATATTCATATACATTTTAAGACTATTTTGATAGCTGTTTGGGAAGTAGAATGTAGGAGACAAGATGCAAACCCAGAGACAAATTAATAGGCCACTGCAAAAAATTTCAGAGAAGTATTAGTGACTTAAGCTCATGAGGTGAAGATAAGGGGTTAAGTAATGTGTAGAAATTGAAGTTAGAACCATTTGACTTACAGATGGCACAGTTGAGTGGTGTGAAAATAAATCAAAGAGACGGATGATACATTTGTGAATTAAAGGTACAGAGAATCAAGATGAGGAATAGGTTTGAGAGAGTATAACAGCAGTTTGTTTTGTAACATATGTAGTTTGAAATACCAACTAAGAAACTTGTTGGGAATGTCACATATACTGGAGATATATATGTATGCCACATGATTGTCTGGGATCATCCGGCATAGTGTATAGAGAATAAAAGGTAAGTTTAGTTTGAGTTTCAGCCTTTAGGCTAATATGGGGAGTAAAGGATTCTTCAGGCTTAAATTATGGAAATTGAGAGACATTTAATGGTAATAATATATTCTTGAGAGGTTGTGGAGGGTCACATTAAAGTCACTGGGTTTAATCATAGGTTTGTAAAATTTAAGGCAATATTGTTCAAGGTCTAATACTTAAAGTATCAATTTCAGTGGGATATACTTTAACATCAATTTTCAAGATGAGTCAAAAGGTAAAAGACACCATAGTCAGTGAATGTAAGAATGTTATTTTCTTTTTTCCCATGTTAAAATTTTCTTCCCAACATTTTTTTTGATAGTTCATAGTAAAATTTAATTTAGAGATTTTTCCCCCATCTTTTAAATTTTATTATCAAGTATAATATTTCTACGATCAGTTGTAATAGTAAAATTACCTATCTAACTTTTATGAAAAATATTTTGATCATATGTTACCTATGAATTTCATTCCCAACTTTTTAAACACAGCATTTGAGAAAGGTGGTTAAATGAATCATGTCCTTCACACGTTTTCTCAAAAGTAAATGAATACATTTTATAAATATAACTTTATTTAATCAACTAACTTGGTGTCAATCTTAGTATTATAAAAATCAGCATAGTAATGAATGAAAAGCTAGACTGAAGTATTTTCAAATAAACACATTATCCATTTTATTTACATTCCTTATTTGGGACATTCAGAGTTCAAAAGATTTTAACTACTTTCTTTGAATCCCTATACTCCCCCACACAAATAAACCAGAAGTTATATAAAATACTGGCCTGTAATGTTTAAAGGTGGACTTTATTATCCATGACAAATATATATATATATATATATATATATATATATATATATATATATATATATATTTATTTATTTATATATATATATTTATCTCATAGGTAGTTGACAACTAAGACTAATTTTGCAGCCTCTAAATAAGTTGTGAAACATGAAGACTAAGCCTGGGGGCTCAGTGGCTTGGTGCTGTGCTTAATTGTGCATAAGATTAAGTGCAGCCCTTCCATGACCATCAGTTTCCCTGCTAAAGCTGTACCCCTGCGGTGATCATCATGTTTTTAAATCCCGTTCACTGACTAGTCATTTGTGCCTCTGACTATGGTCTAAAGACCAATGAGGAGAACGGGGTAGAATAATTCCATACCATCATGAGCCCAGAAACTCTGTTTACGATGAAACGATTCTTAATATGATTCAGCTAATTTCCTTAATATTTCAACTTGTAGAAGCTGCAGATACTGCATTGCTGCCGACATATGCTATCGCCATGTGCCCGAGCAGCCCCAGCAACACTGAAAAATGAATAATCATCGCTGTTTTCTCTGATAGTATTACACTTGAATTATATTAATAAATAGTTACTAAGAATCAACCACTACTCTGTATAAATATACAAAAAGATGTGCTGAAAATACATTTTTTTACTTTAAGCTTTGAGTACTGAAATAGTTCAGATTACATGTGATGTGTTTTTACTAACGTTGGAAAATATAAAATGGAACAAAAAGCAGATATATATTTTATCTACTTTAAAACAAAATTTCTATATTAAAATAATTTCCCTCAGTATGTGCATAAATATGTAAACATATGTACATAATGTGCATGTTTATGTGAGTACATGCATGTATGCACATACACAAGTACATATATATATGTTTTTAAAGAAGATATCAGAAAATGATTGTTTCTTTCCAAAGTAAAAACATTTAAAGACATTATAGCCTTTATGGTTGACAAATTGATATTTAAATTATAAAAATTATTTTCAAAAAGTGGAGATTTACATAGAGGCAGCCTTGAGTTTATTGACAACTCTAATTTTATGCTGTCCTAGCCATGACATATGTAGCCAGGAGCATCAGCATGTTGGAGCCTTTTCCCTTTACAATGACCTTTCATTTGAGAATTAAAGGTGAATTTATAATTGTCTTTAAAATATCTGCGCACAACAAAGTATCACTCATCAAATGTTAAAACATAATTTGGATATACATTATTATATACCTATTCCTGATACACATATTCCTGAGAGAATGAGGGCTGAAAGTAAGTAGAAATGAAATACATAGAACTTATTTTTCTCAAAATCTGTATATAATTTTATTGAATTATAATTTTAATGTGACATTGACATATGTTCAATGTATTGGTAATTTACTTTTTAATAATTTTATTAAGGTATAAGTAAAAAAAAAAACATACGTCCAAACTGCACAATTTAATATGGTTCCACATAATCATATATGTATAAACACGAACCAGAACTGTGATATTTAAATTGTCTATCATATTGTGAACTCTTTGCTCCTCTTTATGAGTTCCTTTAATTGTTGTAATAAAAATAATCGCAATATTTCACACACTTAAATATATCTAAGTCATTCACTATTTATTTTTGCCTAGTCTTTTTCATTTAGAGGAGGCTTATATAAAATATTAGGTATGTTATGATAATGTATCCAAGATAGTATTTGGCAAAAAGAAAAAAATTAAATCATAAAATTCAAAAATTTTATTTAATACTGTTCTTGAAAAAAGACACGGATAACAAATTACTAGTAAATTATGTTTGCAGGAGCTGGGGGAATGAACATTCAATGACAGAGAAGAAATCTTTAAAAATATGTATAAAATTTGACTGGAACATCTATGCATTTCAATAATATTAGGAGGACTTTTAAAGCATAAAAAGCTATAGAATTTTACTATACACAGAAAAAATATACTTAAAATTAAAAAAAAATTGTAAAGGACAAACCTGATAAAAGACTTACCTAAAATAGAGAAAATTCATGAAACACAGCCATAAGAAAAGAAAAAAAAAAAAAAAACTCATTGGAAAGATGGACTTTCTCTCATCAGTTACAAAAAGCAACTCAAAATGAATTGAAGATTTGAGAATAAAACCTGAAACTAGGACAGTATTAGAGAAAAAAAGAAAAAAAAATTCACAGGGAAAAATTGTTCAGGACAAAGTAATGGGCAATGATTTTTTTTTTTTGACATGACACCAAACACACAGGAAATAAAACAAGTGAAAAAACAAACAAGATCACATAAAATAACAACAAAAGAGTTCTGAACAGTGGTCATCAGAGTGAGGAGACAACCTACAGAATGGGAGAGAATAATTGTAAATTACACAACTGACAAGGGTTTGGTATCAAGAATATATATGTAAGGAACTAAAAAGTTCAACAGCAAAGAAACAAATAACCTAATTAAAATGGATAACAGACCTATTCAAAAGAAGACATGAAGAAACAACTGGTATATGAAAAGATGTTCCACATCACTAGTCATCAGGACAAAGTAAATCAAAACCACAATGAGATATCTCTTCACTCCAGTAAGGATGGCTCTAATCACAAGACAAAAGATAGATGCTGGTGAGGGTTTGGAGAAAAGAGAATGTTTGCACACTATGCATTAAAATGCAAATTAGAATGTACAACTATCATGACAAATAGTATGGAAGAGCCTCAAAAAATTAAAAAGAGGCCTATGTTTGGCCTAGTAATCCCATTCCTGGATCTAGGTCCAAAAAAAATGAAATCAGCATGCTTAACAGATAGCTATCCTCCCATGTTTATTGTAGAATTATTTGCAAGAGTCAAGAATGAACACAACCTAAATGTCTATCAACTGATGAACGGATAAAGAAAATATATTATACGTACAATGGAATACTGTTTATCTATAAAATGAATACTGTCATTTGCAGCAACATGGATCAACCCAGAGGTACTTAAGTGAAATAAGCCAGGGACAGAAACACGAACTTACTGCATGATTTCACTCACATGTGGAATCTGAAGTGTTGGGCTCATAGAAGTTAAGACTAAACTGGTAGTTTCTAGAGCTGAGGAAAATAGGAGCTGGAGAGGAATGAAAGAAGACTGATCAACAGGTATGAAAGTACAGTTAGAAAGTGAGTAAGAATTATTTTGCCCTGTTGCACAGTAGGTTAGACAGGATTACATGCAACACACTTCAGAAGGCCAAAAGAAATGGTTTTGAATGTTACCACTATGAATACTGAGGAGCTAGATTTGTTTAACTTGATTTAAATATCATGCAATGTATATACAAATCAAAATATCACATAGTGATATTTTGAGCTTATGAGTAAATTTACATTATTATGATGATTATATTTTGAAATTACTTTTAATATTTTATAATAAATAAAAATGAATATTTCAATGATGTCTTTGTTCAATCATAGCATGTCATTAAACATCTCCTTTCCACCAGTTTTAATCCATTTCACCTTGCAATTCAATAATTGTGTGGGTGGTCATCTCTCATGAAATCTCCACTGTGGTAGAGGACAGAATTTGAAGTAAAACTAGGTTAACTGCCACCTTGAGGTAACTTAAAAATGGGAATATTCTGGCAATACAGGAATTCATTATGACACCGGTAGAAGTATCAGATCATACTCATTTTAATTAAAGAGCTGTGATAGAACCCCGTGTATTTGATAAAAGATACATTGGTCTTGCTTACATTTGAAGTGGGCATAGTGCTTGATAGAAAATCTTTGTCAATGATACATGACTGAACAATCACGTAAAATAAATCCTTGTTTTCAAACAACCTCTGATTTTAAAGCTAGTAATCCATGAAGAAAAAAGGGGCTTTATAAAGTAATGTTTAAACTTTCAATGTGCTTGTGTCATTTAAAAGTTTCAGTAGGAATTTCCATTATGGACACACTTTTTGAGGGCTTTATATCTGTAGTTGAAATTTGGAACAAATGTCCTCTGTCTTAAAACATTGTTATTTCCCAAAACAAGAAAACAAGAAGTCTATACCAATTTTCGGTGACAAGAGAAGAAAATATATTATAAAGAAATGAGATCTTAAATAGAAAGTGAAAAGTCTATAAATGTTTAGCACGAAAGCTGGAAAACAGAAAATAACAGGAATTTCAGTTTCTTTAGAAAATCAAGTATAATATAGAACTTTTCGTTATCTTTGCTCATTTTCCCATCTTTGTGCAAGTTTTGTATTATGTTTGGAGATTTGTCTATTTATTAAAATCCTAAATTGTTCTGCAGTAGACTGATTATATCACAGATTTATTTATAATAATATGTTTAAATCACATTAAAATCTGAGAGTATTATCTAAGCTTTGAAGTCTTATGGGGCCTGAAAATTTTATTACAGGGACTATTTCTATATCCACATATGCAGTCTCGCTATTTGGAATGAACAGATGAATAGTGATGGCCGAGCAGTGTTTATTAGCTGGTTGAAATGAGAGGACTATCTGTAAAGCTCTAGGGAACAAATAATTAAGTAGAAAATGTACAGTTCTTAACTCCTCTCTGAGAGTTCATTTCACATCTACAGGCCTTCCAACCTTTCCAGGTGCTGATAACTTCCAGCATTATGCTACTAGAAAATGTATTACTCCATTGTCCACCTAGCCATCATTTTTCTAAAGATTATGGACAAAATTAGAAGCATTAACAGAAAGCCTAATTAATACTGTTAGAATATTTGAGAACAGGTTAATTATAAAGACCTATCTCACATGTTACTTTTGAAAGCTATCATTAGTGAATCTACTTTTTTTTTCTAATTAAGGCAATTTGGTCAGACATGGACTAGAAAGTCTTTCCACTGTACATTGGTCAAAATTATTTACTTTATACTAATTTAAAAATAAAGGTGTGATCATAAAGAAGATCATTATTAATTCATAAATTTTATTTATTCATCACATACTTGAAAATGACTTTTGAGAATCTAATTGATAAATCATATTTCCGATCTTGAACACAAAGAGAGAAGTAAAGCGTAGGGCTTGGTGTTAACACTTAAATGTCTAGTGTTCCATTTTTGCAATGCCCATCACAATGGAACATAATGACATATTTTCTCTTCAGATTTTTACTCTGTGAATTTTTCTAGGTAACATATATGAATTTCATGCAAAAATTCAAAAAAAATATTCAATCTTTGGCATGACTAGGTTAGTTTTTAGTGATACATTAATTAATTTAATCATTTCTTCATTAATGCAGAATCTGAGTACTTTCTATATTTGGGCTTTGTGTCAGATATACAAACACATAAAAATCTCATATACAAATCTGCAGTCTAGTAAAGAAGAGAGCTCTGTGACTAATAGACACAGTTTAAGGTGTTCCGGGTCCTGATGGAATTATGCACCCTGTTGCAGACTCAAGAATTTAAGAAATATCACAAGTGAAGTAAGTGGGTGCTACTAGGTCTAATATAATAAGGTGAATCTACCACTGACAAGCAGAAGATGAAATGAGGGAGAAATGACATATGAAATTTTTATATGAAATTATGTATATTATATATGAAGTTATATATAATATATATATGAGAATCATATATAAAATTACATTAAGCATTACAAAATCATAACCAGCCAGTGCAGTATATTTTGATGTTGTGAGACAACCATATATGAGACAGGAGATACAGGTTTTGCTTATGAAGGGCCTCGATGTCATCTGGGACAGGTTATCCCAAAGTATAGCATCTTAGCACACTGAGTATTTTAAAGCTGAAGGAAAAGAAGAAAATCACAGAAACCAGGAGAGTCACTCTCAGCTTTCTCTCAATTTGGTCCCTTAAACAAGTGTCTGAACTTTTTCTATAGACTTTCATTCCAGAGCACTCCTCTCTGAGCCCAGAAGAGGGGAAGGAAGGTAAAGAAACACCAAAAAGATCTGAACAAACAGGCTTTACTAAGTTCTCATGTTTATTACTATTAGACCCTCAAGATTTGTCTAATCATACTGCTAAATGACTCCACTCTCCATCAAATGTCACCTAAAACTGTATAGCTTCTCTTTGTCTTTGTGGCTTCATTACTGAAGAATCCATGTCATGTAAAGCTTGTATTAAATTTATATAATCGTTTCTCGCTATCTGTCTTTTGTTATGGAATCTGACCCACTAACCTTGCAATGACTGGGAAGAAGGTATATTTTCATCCCATACATTCTACTAATCATGTAGCTCATATAGCAGACGAGAAATTATAAGATTGCTAAGAGAAATGACTGGAGCAAGCAAAGGTGGGAAATGTTATCACAAAGCCATTGGCATTAGTTAACAGAATCAGAATTCTCCTCCTGTATATGTCACATTGCTTCACTGGGACAAAATAACCATACCCACAATTTAAAGGAAGAGATGTGTATTTTTGCTCAGTGTTTCAGAGGGGTCAGTCTCTGGGTGATTGCTCTAGGACAGAAATGGCAGGATGGAAAAGAACAGCAGAGTTTAGATGCTCAATCCATGGTGGCCATGAAGCAGGGAGAAGGAAGGACCCAGGGACAAGAATACACTCTTTCAGACTGTGCCCCATTTTACTAACTGTCGTAGTTACTTTTCTCATTGCTGAGACAAAATATCCAACATCTAAAGTTAAAGGAGAAAAGGCATATTTCAGCTCACAGTTTGTAGAGGTTTCAGTCCATAGTCAGATGGCTCCGAGGCAGGGTGGCCTGGCAGACGGGCATTAGAGAGGAGAAACAGTTTGTGGCAGACAGAAGGCAACAAAGGAAGTAAGGAGCCTTAGCAGCTCCTTTCTGCTCCTTTTATACTCTATCTAGGCTGCCAGAATTAGGGTGGTCCCAAACCGATCAGTGGACTGATTTAATAATCACACTCCCTCGTTTATTATGAGCACAAAGGAGGTTTTTTTTTTTCTTTTTCAGAATCCATAAACTCAGTTAAAAATAATTTCCAGTTATCTGTATTAGACCTCGTCTAGTGGGCTCATATAACACAGTGTAAAACTGGTTCTTCACGTAAAAAATATTCAGCCTGCACCATGTAGTCTCTTTATAAATATCAGATCAGAATGATCTTTTCAATGTAGCAGCATCCCCAGGCCTCTCATGGCTTGTGTCCAGTTGACTTCCAGGAACAGCACAGATGGATTATTAGGATGAATACATACTCTCAGCTTATTTTTACTGTGAGATTTTTTGAAGTGTAGTTCCGCATAAAATTTTAAGGGGAAAATCCTGAAATGTAGTCTTTAAATTGAGATTCAGAAATAGTCTCTTAGGTCTTGCTCAGAGTGGTATCTACTCTCATTGCTAGACAATATTTTCTCACTTATTGTTTCACATGTGATTTCTAGAGGTGAATACTTTTGCAGGCTCAATTCCCACAGTAGAGACACGATTTCATTGATCTTTATAGGTGGGGGTGGACCAGAAATATGTGTATAATTAATTACATTTCTTTTTACCCCTTCTAGTTCTGAATAAGCTGAATTGTAGACATAGAAACATATAGAAATAAAATTGGTAACTATGTATGTCTTCAAATTAGGTTGGAAGTGTTGCATGTCACCGAGTCAGCAAAAAAAAAAAAAAAAAGGAAGAAAGGCTAAAATTTTTCAGCAGTTTTTCTGTATTACTTTGACTTTTAGTTATATAGATCTTTCTATTATTTCCCCCCTAGTTTAGACTGAGGAAGTGTAAAAATTTGTGTAGCAGACACACTCTGAATCTCTCTACCTTGTATCACAATATCACTGCACACAAGAGTGGGGTGGAGAGAGTGAGTATAAAGGAAACATTTTAACACATTAACTCCATCCAGATGGAAGGGAATACTGATAGGTGACAATCTTATTAAAGTATTCACAAAGCATAGTAGCTATTTTTCTCACATGAGATGGAGTTTATAAGGCCACTACCTATTATACTATATTGGAAGAAATTCCTTGAAAACGTGAAATGGCAGAGTTTATTATCATCTCCAATTATTTTCACTCATCTCATTTGTGTAATGTCATTCGCATTTCATCTGACATTACAAGAAGTTTCGTCTTTCCTCTCCCACTGTAGCAGTATACAGCCTCCCCAATTCATGTTAGGCGCAGAGCCAGAATCCCAGGGGTTCAAATTCAAATTGGTGACTTATTTTTTACATGATATTTCCTTCATATTTTATATGATATGATAATTCTTGACCTCAGCTTTTCACACATAAAATGAGAAAAAATACTGACTTCTCCTAAGTTTCAAATATTAAAATGCAATTATATTGCTTTTGCAATACTTTTCTTACCTATTTTTAAAACTAACCATTCAATTTTATAAATGTTTCAAAGCATGCAAAATACAGTAGCCTTGGATGAGTGAGCAACAATAGGCTATCTCACTTAGTAATTAAGATCAAATTAGTTAATTTAAGTGCTTAAATTAGGCATGATACAGTATGTGCTACAATACTACAGCTGATGATAAAAAGCCATTTCCTACTAAGTAGGGATTATAGTCATACTGACTACATAGACTTTTTCTTTTAATTTATGATCACACGGGGAAGACCTAATGCACTTTTCAGCTTCCATCATTTTTAGAACTAGACACGGATATAGACTCAGATGAGCTGGGAAGCTTTGTTGCAACGTGTTATACAGATTAAGCTGCCTTAACAATTTATCAGTGTGAGGTTTCTTTTTCTGAAAACGATAGGGAATGTTGTATATTAAATCTAGCAATTCATCTGGTATCAAAGTGGGGAAAAAGCAGGAATGATAGAGAGTTCAAGATATGGTTCCTGAATTTGTTTGTAAATGCATTATTTTATTCTGTCTGCACTTGAATTTCCTTGCTGGGAAAAATTAACACTAGTTTGCATTCCCATTAGCTTTCAATTTTTTGGCATAAGCAATAGCATACTACTATAAATGCAAACTACTTTTCAGTTTTGCAAGATGTGAATCATATGACAACTTCCTTTACAGAGTCACATTGAGCTTTAACACACATGATTCTTTTTAAAGGTCAGATTTTGTGCTGAGTGTATTTTTCCCTTCCTTTTACAAAGCCCTACAACAAAAGAACAGTTTGCATCCACAGAGATCAGGATCCTATGGGAAATAAAAAGCCCGTTGAACTGTTTCACATTACAGTGATGTGAAGAGAAACACAAGTTAGTATTTTTCAAAACATGATATATGGATTTGAAATTGCTATTCCCTTTTAGATATGATAAACTACTGCTACCAAGATCCAGGATCAGTTGCAACTTGATACCAGCAACCAAAATAGCCTAAAAATTACTCTGGAAGATATAATTTCCAAAGTGAGATAGATGGTAGGTTTACTGTGGTCACTTTCATTCTAGAAAATAGAGCTACTGGAATTGTGGGATTGAATAATATTTTTCTAAGCTTTTTGATATATTCTTTTTAGTATTTTCCAGAGTCACTTGTACAAATTGGATAGTACCAATAATTTATTTCTTCTGTCAATGTCTTTGAATGAATTTATCAAGGCAAAAATGAGGTGAACATTTCAAGAAGCTACCTAAACATTTAATAAACATAAGAGTCTATTCAAGCGAAGCAAACAAATTAAAAATAAACAAAGATGTCTTCCATGGTAAGTTTCTGTGCTAAATTACACATAACTTCAATAGGCCCCTAATGGTGATGTTATACACTTTTCTCTACCATACCTATGGTCTCATTATTTAAGCTAAGCTTAACTCTTACTTTTAGTCATAAGAACAAAATTTCTTTCACATTTCTCCCAGACATAAGATAAAGATAAATTTGAATGAGGTAAGATAAGGAAGATCTAAAAATGTGTCAAGTATGATTTTTGCCACATCTATTCTGTCTTCATTTCAATACCATGAGCAACTGTGATTTTATACAATGAAATATCTCGTTATTCCACAATTTTCCAAACTTTGACCTGTTGCTTTTCAACATTTTGTCCCCTACTGTTTTCAAGATTTGACCATAGTTGATCAATTCTAGGTTCAGCTATATATGAAAAATTGCATTTATATAAAACAGGTAACAGAAAAAAGAGAGAGAAAAAAGGTAGAAAAGTATTGTAATCTAACTAGGACAACATACCTAAAAGTGTCCTTGACTTTGTACAATTGTCTTATATGTTTTATATGTTTTTTGACATTTTAGCCTGGTTTGAAATCTATATACATGATAATTAACTTTATAAGATTTTTCTTATAAATTAAATGAATCTGATGCTGGAAAAATAAAAGGAGGTTTGAAGAGGGGAGGGGGATGAATTGAAATGTGTATGTACATATACTAATTCCCTACAGTGAATGTAGTCATTATGTACTGCAAGCACTTACCAATAAAAATGAAAAAAAATCAAATAAAATAAAAATTATGCAGTAGTGCTGAATATCCATGTAACTTTACTAACATTCTGAAGGGATAACGATTTCTCAATATGTTTATTTTTTATTATATGTTAGGTATTCAAGGTCGAAATTTATCATTAATTTTTGTTCAACCTTGTTGCACGATACTGACTTAGCACATAATAGGAAATCAACTTTTTATTAATTTAATGCTAATTTAGTTAACAGTATTTTGGTGGTCTGATTATAGGAGGATAGTGTTGCAATTTTTATTTTATATGTTCATTTCAGAAAAGCATTCCCATTTTTGGGTTGGCAGTAAAAAGTTTGATATTGACATGGAATTGCTGTAAAATAATTGAGTTTTTATATTGCCATGTATTTTTAAATAGTGCATTTTTGTTGTGATTCTCTGGATCAGTAATTTTGTGTATTTCCCACTTGTTCTTTTCAGACTGATTTAGAATATCATTCTTAACATTAGTAATGGAGTTTGACATCCCTGGAGTTGTTTCGTAAATAGAAAGTTAATTTGGAGACAGCTTTACATTTAGAGAACACTTTCTAATTTATATAATATAAAATAGAAGTCAAACTTAATATATTTCTGTTTATACATTCTTAACAAGGATCACAATTATTATTGTAGACAGACCAAATAGGTATAAACATAAATCCTATTAAGAATTTCTCAGAAAAAAAGATTAACCTGAAGAATAGTTTAATTATTTTATTGCCTTTATTCAAAATTTCATACCTCGAGTATTTTAATGAGAGTTAGCTGTACACAAATTTATAGATAAAAGTTTTGAAAAGAACATTAAAATAGATGCAATTACAAGAAGTTGTTTTCTTAAGATTAAAATGTCCATTAGTGCAGCAAGTATGAATTTGGAAACAATAGCCATGCCTTGCTGCATCCTCCATGTCTATAATATCATTTAATGAAATGACCTCAAGCTACTAATCAAGACATCATATGGCTTAAAAGCACAGAGGCAACAATTAGAAAATAAGTAAAGATTGCATTGGACTATCTCCAAACCATTTCAAGTACTAGTTAACTAAATAAATTAATATGGTGTGTTTAGAGAACTGATGCCCATGGTAATAGCAGCAACTATATACACTATGTTGAAAACTTCCCCACAAAGGGTGACAACAAACTTCTGATATTATTTAGAAGTCGGAATTATCAATATATGCAATAAATTCATATTATTAAGCATAAAGTGAGGTGATGGTTCGTATATTCATAAAAATAATGCATTAAAATAGAACATGGACACTTCCCTGCATTTTGTAAAGTCTTCACAAATATGGTGCGGTCACACATTTCTGTTAAAATAAAAATATTCTCTCTACAAATATGTACATAATTAAAAGGAGATATTATTTTTGTTACTAAAGTAATAGATATAAATCTCTGAAAAGTATATTATAAAGGTGAAGAACTTTCTAAATTAAAATTTTTGCTCTGTAAGTTGAGTGTATAATTTTGTTACTTACACTAAAGCAGTAATGTATCTGCTCACTAAACTTTAAACACAGAAAAGAACTATTTAGATTGTTAATTATTAGTTCTCATTAATATTCTGTTGTGAATCTCTCTCCATAATGTTCATCAAACTTGAAAGTTCTACTTTTTAAAGTCGAACAAATTTCAAACAAATCTGTAAAGAATAAAGGACCATTATATCCTCATAAACTTGCTAATTATAAAATAATCAATGATCACAAGTACTATGAATTTTTTTTATGTATAGTCTAAGGTAACACCAAATAACTTTAGCCATTTGGCTGAATGGCTAAAGTTATTTAAAGAAATGTATTTCTGAATGCATGAGAAAATATCCTAAATATAACATAATGATTAATTTCTTAAATGAATCGTGACTGAAGACAGATGTATAGGTTAAATATATCGTTAGAATATTGTCACCAGTACTGCTGCAAGGCGTGGCAGATGCGGGGACGCCAAACAGCTCTCATGGAGCGAGATTACATCATAGGAAAGACTGCTTTCTAGTGGGAAAATATGAAGTATTGCTTAGCAAACTGGTCATGAAAACTTTTGCATTTTATTTTATTATGTGCCTAGACAGCCTCAAAAGGAAATCATGTTGACAGGTCTGCAAAAATGCTGTGTGTTTGGTCCAAAAAATTCTTTTTATCTCTTCAGTGTGGGACATTTCATCCCACCAAAGTGGTCATGATTATAAATTACCACTACCATTATCATCCTCCTCCACTCCCCTGCGAGTATCATTATTATTGTTGTCGTCACTATCATCACTATACTCGTCACTTTATTATCATTGTCATTATTACCAACTTCCGCAATATTTTCATGAATTGAGTTCCTCATAGTGCATCTCTTTTGATGAATGCTTAGAATGTGCTATTCTTTAAAATCTTCATGATAAACCTGCAAAATAGGCTCAGAAATTTCTATTGAACAACAAGGAAAATGAGGCTGAGAATAGTCAACGAATCTTCATGTGACCAGCTAGATAACTGGACTCGTTAATGTAATATCTGTGTACTTAATCGCTACCTCAAGTCAGAGCTCACATTAGAAATGACCACTGAATAGTAAGAAAGGTATTTTCATTCATCCCAATGAGGTTTTTCAAACTTTGGAACCATCGGTTGACTCACGTCGTAGTAAAGCCTAGTTTAATACTTTGTGACTGAATTCTCATCACATGTTAGGTATCTCCTGAGCTTTGCTTAACATGTTCAGAAGGTAACTGGGTCACAAGGGCTCTAACATTAACACACTGATGTTATTATAATTTGAAAGCATTTTAGCGAGATAATAGAAATTTAGGAGGGGGTCTTGCTGAAGTGAGTGAGCCATGTACACGTGACCTTTGGGATACATCTGATCTCTGGTTCCTTCCTCTCTGGCTCTTTCTGTCTCATGCTACTTGACTGAGACCTTCTGTCATAATGTATCCATCTCACCATAGGCCTAAACCAATGGAGCCAGTTGGTCACAAATTGAAACCTCTGAAACCACAAGTCAAAGTAAATATTTTCTCCTCTAAATTGTTTTTCTTAGGTATTTGGTCACAGTGATGAAAAGCTGACACATCATCAATGATTCCCACTGAAATTTTATACAGTCAAAATAAATGAAAAATTAAATCTTGTGCAGTTATTCAAAATTAGATAAAATTGGTGCTTGTAGTTCGGAAACTGTGAAGAATTTTTTTACAAGGCATAAGGCACACGGCGTAAGAGTTCAGGAAGGCTCTCTAAACGTAATCGAATTTTACTTAAAAATAAACAATATTTCCACAAGCAGTCCCACATAAATTCCATCACAATCACCCAGTTGCAGACAACAAAGGCGGGTGCTGGACATGAGACGTGGGATGTGCTAGAAGCACGACTTTTAATGCTGTAGTCAAAAGTCATTTAGAACACAGAGAGAAAAGATGCAAAGTGCCTACTTGTGGTAGCTGCTGAAAACAGCAAAATGTAGGTTTTTCTGTAACTTGATGGGAAGTGATGTTGAAAGGAAACAAACTATACTATTATGAGGGTCAAATGCTAGCTCAAACATTATGGTTGGGACTCACAGAAGATATCTTGTCATGAATTGTTACCTGACTGCCTCGCAGGGCTGGCCGAAACCTGTCTCTCGATTAGAGTTTTCTCTGCATTCCTCGGCTGTCCTATCTGAATGTCTGTGTTCATCTTTATATGACACTGGAGCTCCCTCTTGATCTACCTATGAATCTAGGGTTCCTCTAGGATGTTTCCAATGCCATGATTAGTGTTTCTACTTAAATTTGTAATATCACCCTTGCAAAAGATTGGGATAGCATCTCTATCCAAATCTGGCAACTTTTCAAATGAAGTGAGTTCTTGATGTGGAGTAATATAAGCTGCCTTTGTAAGTTAGAATAAGCTACACAATGTCTAAATTGTACTTAGGAACATTTGGGTGTTAACATATTTGGTAGAATTCTGCCAGAATGACAATTTTTCTTACACAATACTTAAATTCTGGAATAAATTTTTACAAGGAAGAGAACATGTAGGTACTTCGGATATTGTAATGAGTCTTCAGAGACAACACTGAAAGCACAATCTGAAGAAGTCCTGATACATCAGACTTGATTAAAATTAAAAGCTTCTCCTGTACTGTGAATGTCGCTATTAAGAGAACAAGAAAATATCCCAAGATTGGGAGAAAACATTTGCAAAATGCATCCAGTAGAAAATTGTCTTCCAAAATATCAAAGAACTCTTAAAAATGAACAATAAGAAAAATGGACAAGCCAGCTAAGATATAGGCAAAAGATCCAAACAGACACTTACCCAAAGTAAAATATACGCAAATATAGTTTACATATGTCAAATAAGTGGACAAAAAGAATCTTGACATTATCGAGGAAATGCAACTTAAAACATCAATGCGATACCATTACATTTCTATTAGAATGTCCAAAGTGGCAAATGTTGATAACATGAAAGGCTAGTGACGACACAGACAACAGAAAGGCTTATTCATTGCTGGTGGGAATGCAAAGTGGTGCTATCATTTTGGAAGACAGTTTGGTATTTTCCTACAACCCTAAACACAGTTTCTCAGCATGATCCAGTAATTGTGACCTTGGTGTTTACCCAAAGTAGTTTGAAAATGTATGTCTACACAAAAACCTGTGCAAGCTGTTTATAGAAGTTTTATACATAATTGCTTAAATTGGGATGAAATCAAGATGTTTTTCATCAGGGGAATGAAGAAATCAATTCTAGTATATACAAAAAATGAGATGGTCTTTGGTGTTAAAAAAAAAAAAATTAGTTTTCAACCAATGAAAAGACATGGAGGAAACTTAAATCCATGAAGCCAAATTGAAAAAGCTACATAGTACATGATTCTAACTAGATGGCATTCTGGAAAAGATAAAACTAAAGAGATGATGAAACAGATCAGTGGTTCCTCACCCACAGACACATGTTTAAGCATATGAGGTTTTATGGTTTAAAACTAAAACTATTAAAATGTCTCAAAAATTTCATGTATTCAAACATGGGGATTTGGGAATGTGATCGGATCATGGGGCACTATACTCTCTAGTGGGTCAATCCACCTATGAGTGCGTAGCTCAATGTGCTGTTAGGAAGTGGGGCATGGTTCAAACAGGCAAGTCACTGGGAGGGAGGTAGAATAAACAGAACACAGAATTTCAGGATACTGAAATTATTCTATACGATACTGTACATGTCATTACACATGCGTTCAGATCCACAGAATGCTCAACAGCAGGAATGTTAATGTGAACTATGAACTTCATGTGATATTGTACTGTCAACACAGGTTTATAGACTGTGACAAATGTGTATTTTGAGCGAAGTGTGAAGTGTCCAGCATATATGGATGTAGAGATAGGGAGCATTTAAATGGGAACACTACTTTTTTGCCAACTCTTGCTGTGAACCTAAAATTGCTCTAAAAGTAATTTGTACATAAAAAAGAAGAACCAAGTATTTGTATAAAATGCATGAAATAGACACAGAGAATTTGTTTCAGGTTTAATGACAAAAGTTTTAGCATATTGTTTTCTTTATCAGAAACAAAACAAAATAAAACCTTTTTGAGCCAAATACCTAAGCCTAAAATTAAAATTTTCTCACACTGTTGGCAATTTAAGAGCTGTGTAACAGTCCCTATACTTGCTAGACACTTTCTTGCCTACCAGCTCTTCATAACTACTGTCTTTGCTGTTAATATGTTTACCCTCTCAATTCACCCTCTTCATATACGCCTAGACAGGAACCCATCTCAACCCTAAAGCCAAAAATGATCTCTTCTTTTCAAAATTCCTTTTATATCAGCTGAATATATGGATCAGTTGACATTTATCCCATCCCCAGTTTGATTTTTGATTAGCTTTCTCCTTTTATATGATTAACCAAGCTATGAGACTCATAGATTTACCTATGTGCACTATCTACATGTAACAAATGTGCTTACAAAAGAGCGATGCTTGAATTGAGTGGCAATTCAAGACACTTCACACAGTCCTATGAGATGTGATGAATTTCTAGAGATCTGCCTTAGTAGCACAATTAATAATAAATATTCACCCTTTCAATGTTATAGTTAGAAAACAACCCATGGCCAAATTATAATGTGAACCAATGGAAGAGACAGCACTGTAATATAAAAGTAACTAAATTAACTCTGTCATTTTCAGCGTCCTTGGGACTTGAATTCCCTCCAGGGAATTTGACCAAGCATGACTATTCAGGGTGATATTTTAAATGAAGTGCATGCAGTCAAGCCTCCTTTATATTTGTGCTGTGATTAAAAAAGAAAAAAAAAAGTAATATGGTAATAGAGATCATTTCAGTAACGTGATGAGCAAACTGAAAATACTAACCTCTAGCCTTTTTACCCTCTCCAATCATGCAGAGAGCTCATAGTTTAACTAAAGAATTTGACAGTGGAAACAATATGCTTGCACTGTATGTCTTTCATAGTAACCTCAATCAAATAAGACCCTATGAAGAAAAAAATTTCTTCAACTTTGATTTGTACAAAGTTGCTGACTGCTGACAAATGTTAGATCTATCAAAATCAATCCGTTCTGGATCATTACCAATACTATAAAAAAGCTTCATAATCACCACGTTCAAAGAGTAGTTCACTTGCTGTGTTGTGCATCTGTATTTTCCTGACAAAGACATATCCAAATACAGTGCACACATAACATTTTCAGCATGGGAAAGCTAATGAGATTCATATTCAAAACTGCTACAGTGTATATGTATGTATACATACTTATAGGCATATATGTCATATGTACATATATTCTAATAACTACATAAAAATGCCATTCCACAAAATTTTCTATTAATTTATAATGACATTTTTCTTCTTAAAATTGGGGAAACACAAAAATTAAGATATTTCCATCATGCTTGTGCTATTCTGTTTTCACAGATGATCATACATAGAATGTGTAAATGTTTTATGTGTTACTAATCTACATTAAAATACTTTATAGATGGTTTTACTACTCCAACAGGTAATAAAGAAATGATCACAAAAATACAGGAAACATTTTCTAATTATTCATTCTCTCAGCCACGTGGAGGCATGAAGTGTTAGTCATAAAACTTTACAGTTATCTTTCAGTAGATGCTTAAAAGTCCCCTATCCACAGACACGTGTTTAAGAATATAAGGTTTTGTGGTTTAAAACTAAAATGTGCCCCCAAAATTTCATGTATTCAGAAGTGGGGATTTTACAATGTGATTGGATCATGGGACATTATACTCACCAGTGAGTTAATCCACATGGGTTTGTAGCTGAATGTGCTGTTAGGAAGTGGGGCCTGGTCAGAACAGGCAGGTCACGGGGACCATGATCTGGAAGGGTATATTCTTGTTCCTGGCTCCTTCTTTCTGTTGGATTCCCCTCTGCCAGTGTTTGAACAGCTTTGCTCCACCTTGCCTTTCCACTGTGGTGTTCCTGCCTTGGACCCTGCAGAACATGTACTGATCCTCTGAAACCACAAGCTAAGTTAAACATTTCCTTTTTAACTTGTGGGTATTAGGTATTGTGTCTCAGGGGTAGAAAATCTGACTTATATATGGGGTCACCATTACATATAATGAAGTTAGAGTTTTAGGCTACCACTAACTAGCTGGTTCGCTTAGAGAAATCATTTCTCCTCTCTACTCTGGTGTTATGTCTGTCCCTAGATGTCTCCCTAAAGTCTCATGTGGTCATAGACTGCACTTTTGCAGAGATGGCTGAATCTAGCATGTGTGATGCTGGGATTAAGGGCATGTGATTAGTAAATCAGTCAACTGATTGGTTTGGCACTACCCTAATCCTGGCAGCCTGGATAAAATACAAGGTGCAGAAAGAAGCTGCTTAGGTGTTCCTTGCCTGCCTTGCTGCCTTCTGCCTGTCTGCCATGTCACCCTGCCTTGGACCCAGCAGGTTGTGGATTGAAATCTCTACAGTGAGCCAAATAAACCTTTCCCCCTTTGACTGTACGGATCACTATTTTGTCTCAACAACCAGAGAAAAGTAACCAAGACAGCCAGTTTCCTCACCTATAAAAGAGTCTAGAAACTAAGTCGAGGTTCTGAAAATTACATAGGATTATGCATGGTGTCTATATCATAATCTTGAATCATGTTAAGCATATAAAAATGAATGTTAACATTAAGACATTTCAAGACTTTGCGTTTTCTCTCTGCACATTCAGAGTTTCTGCAGCATAGTCCCATCGTCAAAGAATCAACAGCCTACATGGGTTTTAACCTCCAAGTGAGACACATCTGGTTTTGTGATAAGATGAGAAGTGATGTTCACTTTTTAATGAAAACCCAAGAAGATAAAACACTAATTTTACTCATCGTAATGAGGAAAAAAATAAAGATTTTCACACTCAGAAACTTTATATAACCCAAATAAAAACGTTTGAATTTGGCCTGAGACAAATATATTAGAAATAGTTGCACATAGAAACAATGTTGGGTGTCTAATTATGGAACTCTTCTGGCTCTTTCCTTTATTTACCTATCAGAAAGCTCATTCAAACCCTGTTATTTTAACCAAAGAAAGAGGGTAGCACTGATTTTGCAAAAGCTTCTTACTTTCAAAAACTCCTCCTCATATTATTCTTTTTAGCACAAGACATAATTTTATAAGGTGTTAGGACACCTGTACTGGGATTATCAAGAGCACCTGCAACTCATTATCTCTAAAGGTAAATTCGGATTTCTTGCTGCCAAACTGGCTTATATCTCTATACTTTGTGTCTCATTTGGTAGAAATTACATTTATTCTCTTACCCACGCTGGAATTCAGAAAATTATATTGGCATTTTCCTTCATTCCCTACATCAAATCAGTCACCAAAAATCTGAGATTTTTTTGCTTTTCTACCGGAATAGGCAAAGATTAAATACTCTAAATTTGTGAATTTGATTTATAGCAAAATGTTCCTGATATAAATCATATCATGTTACCATTCTCTGATTTAACATTATATTTGAAGGATACCTTGCTTTGTTGGTATCTTTGGCTGGTCTCCAGGAACATTGATGTTACAGGGTAATAGTGTTCTCATCTCCCCTTACTCTTACCGCCTTTACTACTTTTCTTCTTCCACCCTGGTCAATTTGCTAGCCCCTAAATTACATATGGAAATTTTATGTATGGGATTTTTCACTTACTATTTTTCTATAAAATATTCTTTTCCTACATATATCTGCAAAGCTCACTGGCTTACTTTCATTAGTTTCAAAAATGACATACTCACTAAAGCATTCCCTCATGATGTTACTTCACACTGCAGTTCCCTCTCTCAATCTTCCTGATTCTCCTCTGTCCACTCACTGATCACGACCTCAATATTATATACTTTATATCCGCATGTTGTGTAATGTTTATTTGCTGTTTTTCTCCTTTCAGTAGAATGTAAACTTCATAAGTCTCCATTTTTTTCTTTTGTTCTCTGCTCTCTACTGGGATAATTTAGTTGTTTAAAGAAACTTATTTAATTGATGAATAATTGAATAACAGTGCAAGACTTGGTGATGTACATGAGTTAATTGTAATTGTCTTTATAGATTTGCTATATAGCATGATGAAGAGCAGTATAGGAGTCATTAATCCTTTTTAAATCTACTTTTCAATTTTAGAGAATATTCCAGTTGACTTTGGGATTTAATTACATGTGAATAATGACGCTTTCGTATGTTATTAATCAGATTTCAGATTTTGGTTTTATTATATTTTCATTTGTATTTGGAATATGTAGCCAAGAAACACAGGGAAGTTTGTTTTGTGGACAGTTACTCAGTAATCCCTAGAATTTCACAAGCAGCTGAAATCCCACGAATATCAGACATTTTCCATTTGGTTGGTTTTATTTCTTGGTGAATTAAAATAAGAGAGACTGCTTTGTCTCTTTTGGGGGGAAAATAATTGATCATTAAAACCTAGAAGAAAAAAAAAAAGGAAGCAAGTTGTATTCTGTACATACTCCCACTTCCCAAGATGATTGTAAAATAGACGTACTGCAAAAATATACTAAAAAAATTAATAAAGAAATAAGTAGAACTGGAACCATGAATGCCATTAAAAACTGAATAATGAATTCTATGGGTTGTGTCTTTTCCAAAATTCCTGTTGGAACTTCGTCACCATTATGGTGGTTCTAAGAAGCGTGACTTTTGGGAGGTGGTTAAGTGGTGAAGAGTCTGTTTGCATAAGTGGCATCTCTGCTATTCAATATAATAGCCTGAAGTTGTAAAAAATTTAAATCTAGAAAAGTTTAGTCATTTCAAGAGGAAAGTAGAAAGCAATCCATGCAGGACCCCTCCTGTCTCTCAAGAGCTATTCCTATTCCCCATTCCCGCTCCACAATAAATGTTTCCACTCTTAAAAAAGAGAGAGAGACAGAGAGTGAGAGAGAGAGAGATAGTGAGAGAGAGAGAAGAATAGAAACAGTGAAACTATGAGAAATTTGCAAGTGTCTTAATGAGATAAATTTCGTTGTATTTCAATTGATAAAAGTAACTTCAAAACGCGTGTTAAATTTTGATATTGCAATATAATTCAGGGAGTTTAAATTTAAGATGTTTTTAAATTTAAGACACTTGTCTATGATTTTACATTTTCTTTTAAGGTTTACCAGTGTCAGTGTGCAAGGTTACTGCACTGAGGTAGATCTCTGTTCAGAGTCTGCCACGGGCTGTCCAGAGTGTGCAAATGGGTTTGAAAGAACAGAACAAGCCGATGAGCAGAGATTTTTCATAGTGTGAAACTTCATTTATTTTGAGAGGAAAAGATGTTCAACGTTGTTCTTTCTTTTTTAATTAATTCCCTTTTAAAGAAAATAAAGGCCTCTTCTTTACTATCTATTATTAAAAAATGTGCACCCATTTTAGCTATCTCTTGAGTTTACAGACTCATCCCCTAATGACTTAGAGAATTGCTTTGACAGTTGGCCTAGAGTTCTTCTGTGCTAGGTGCTAGAAAGGGCATCAAATACTACAAATGGTCTGCTGGAAAATTGTCCAGAATCTGACTTACGTTACTTCTAGTGTGATGGAACTCCAGCAGGAGTCTAGTCGCCGTCTCTCTTGACAAATTTTCTTTCAGCATTGTGTCACTCATGGGAGGCTTGTCAAGCCCTCATTCCATGATAGTCTCCACTGATTTTGTCCCCTGACAATTGCCCGATGACCAATTTTCTCTCAAGTCTGAATCCCTTCCTGACTTCTGTTTCATTGACCTTCTGCAGCAATTCCCAAGAGGAAGCGGCCTACCAGCCAGCTTCTACCACTCAAGCCCAAACCATTATTGGAGGTAGCAAGAACTTTCTAACCCAGAAAACCGGAAAGGAAAACAGAAAACCAGAACTGACAGACTGTCACTCGACAGATGACTGTCCCACTGTCTGTCCAGTGACCTCTGGGATAGAGCCGCGGTAACCCTGCAGTCCCAAGCAGAGGGAGGGTGTCAAACAGCCATTTTTTAAATTTCAGAGTGCACAATGGAGAGTTCAGGGATTAATTTTGGTATGTTTTCCTTGTTATATTCATTACTTTGCATCTCATAAAGCTTTTTAATATACTTTGAAAATAAATTGTTAATTTGAATATTAGATTTAATATGTGTTAGAGTATCTGTACTGTAATTGCCATAGCCTGGTTTTCCTTGACTCTTGATTAAGCTTTGCCATTGGATCATTTTTACGATTCACCAGCTAAGTAAATCTATGTTTATGATACTTGAGATTTGTTACTTTTAAAAGGTATTTCCATGCAAAGGAGCCACACAAATCATCTTCATAGAAAATATGGATCAACACATATAAAGAAATCGATTCTCAAATGTTATGAAATTATAACAAATCTCATTGTCCTTGCCACCTATCAAGTATTTCATTTAGTCTGATTCCGCTGTAGAAATTGAAATCGTTCACCAGAATTATGTAAATATTTTGGGAGAATAGTTATAAATTTATCCTTGAGAATTTGGTATTCAAAAGTGATTACATTTTCTGAAGCCCCATGTAAAAATTTGAATCCAATTCATACAACCTTGAAGTATTCATATAAGCACATTTGTATGAGAGTAAATTTGATACATGACTAAGTAATATTTACTAAGGAAGATATACATCTCATAAGGCTTCAATAAAAAGAGATCAAGTGTAGCATTTTCATTTAGCTTTATTTAAAATATGGCACGTGAGTCATTTACATTATAAATATATCTTGCAGGAAAAGCTGTAGTACACTAACCTTAGTAATCAATGAGGTCAAATTAGATTTTAATGCTTTCTGTACATCCAGTCATGAATGAAGTATGTTAATGTATATTAATGTGTTCAGAAAGAATTTTTACCTGATATAATTTCTTTCCCTTAGATCTTACTATATTTTAAAACGATGAATTATTTTGTTTTCTTTAACTCAGTATAAATCCAATGAAAAGGAAATAATTATTCGTTTTCATTTAAATGCAATAATATTAAATTAAAAGAATATTTTACTACTATATTTCATTTGGTCAGTCTATACCCAAGTCTTTGCTATATAAGCAGTCTCAAAAGGATAAAAGGATATCATTCTCTCTCCAGGATACAGATGCTGTTTAAGTAGGATAAGAGCATAAACAATGAGGAAGGTATAGTTAATATTAGGAAACTTAGCAATAGCAAAAATAATGTCTTGGGAAGATGTATGTCATTCTGAAGTAACCACTTCCTAAAGTTCGAAATTCCTCCCTCAATAGTAGTCAAATCCTAGACCAGTGTGAAATTTTTGGAGCAGCAAGCAGCCAAGAAGTTACACAGATAGAACATTCTTACCTGAAGTTATAGGAAGTTTGATATATTGGAATTAGAAATGTTTATCACTAAATCATGAAAAAGATACTCAATTTCGTATTTGACCTTTCAAAAAGTAATAGTTATTTTAGACATGTATATTTTGAAACATTTAAAATCTGTAATAATTTTATGACATTTCTTCATTACAGTACATAGCTAAATATTGCATCTTTTATTGCTCCTTCTCTTATGTATATGTATCAACTTTGCAGAAAGAATATAAACTTTATGTACTGCAAACACATACAAAAAAGAAAAAGGAAGATCAAGGAATGGGTGGAGGATGAAGGGAAAGAAAAGAAAGGGAATGGACAAAGGAAGTAAAATATGTTATATACATGTGCCAACTCCCCACAAGGAATGTAATCATTATGTACACTGCGCGCATACTAACAAACTAAAATAAAAACTATTGCACTGAGAAACAAGTTGATAAGTTTGCTAGTATTGTTTTCATGTAAAGAGATATTTGACAATGCTAAAGAGTAAGAAAAATATTTGATTGAAGCAAACATACACGCCATGAGGAATGACAATTATACTTTAAAGCTTCATACACATTTTAAAACATATTTTCACATGCAACCACTATATTAGTCAAGATATAGAATGATAGAAGCATTTGGCATGCTTCTCTCATGCCCACTCCATTCAGAGTTAACAGATATTTAGCTTTATACATCATGAATAAATTTTTCCTATTGTTGGGCTTTACATGGGAGAATGATGAAGTTTTGTGTATGTGTTTAGTTTCTTTTCATTTGTCCATAAAATTAATTGTGTACTAATTTTAGTAATAGTTTGTTTTCATCGTCAACTTGATTTTCAGTATATGAATATACTATGACTTGTTTTTTCAACGTTGATGGGTATTATTTCAACCTAACCATGTTATTAATTAAGCCCCTTTCAGCAATCTTTTCAATGTTTTTATAATAAATATGTGTAAGCATTTCTATTTAGCACAAAGATGGCTACATCTTAGAACACGTATACATTTAAATATAAAAGATACTGTAAAAGTTTTCCAAAGATTTTTGTCAAAATTGTACTCCCTCCAATAGGACATGAATGCAAATTTTTCCAAATGTTTTACGTTTGATATATCTAATACTTTTAAAAACATAGTAGATATATTGATGGTATTTAGGTACCTCAGCATGATTTTGATTTTCATTTCCCTGATGACTGATAAGTTGATACATCTTTGCAGATGCTTAGGATTCACTGAGATACATTTATGTGAAAGTCTATTCATGTCCTTTGCCTGTGTATCAGGGACATATCGGTGTTTTTTTGTTTTTTCTTTCTTTTCTATTTGAAAAAAGTTACCTATTCTTTTTGGAAAAAGTAACTATCAAATATTATATTGCATAAGATTTTATGGAATTGGTTCTTCACTCTTCCTTTGATGACTGGACAAACTCATTTCAATATGGTTCAATTTATTGGTAATCTTTTTGTGCATAGTGCATATTTTTCCTTTCTAAGAAAAATAGTGCCTCTGGAAAATTCCTGATAATATTGCTGTATGTTATCTTCTAAAAGCTATTGACTTTTGCTTCACGTTTCAGTAAAAGATGTACCAAGAAATGACTTTTTGAATTCCATTTTAATTAGGGAAAAAATTGTTTATTTGTTTTTTTCCATAAGGTACCCAATTGGTTCAGTACTCTGCTTAATCACGTTTCCACCTCAATTGGAAATATGAGGAAATCTAACTTTTTTTTAAAAAAGTCTTTTAAATACAACACATAATTAGAACACATTATATAAGAAACCATTACACTGAAACAGTAACATAAAATCTTATAACAGTAATAAATTCATTATAAACATAATATAAAATATTTAGCAGCAAATATGACAGGTAACACAACTCTGAAATCGCCATGAACTGGTATTTAATAGTTATAACGTCTGTGATAGCTATTGGTGCCAAGTGTATGTGTGTTGTTAACAGCAATGTGATTTAATGCCCCTATTCATGTATGAAGTTGGAAATTTGTTTTACACAGAGATTAGTGAAAGAAAGATGTAATTTTTTCTCCCAGTCATGTTCATGGAAATGTGAGGAAATTAAATACCTTTAATTTGATATCCACAGATTGCATGGCCTCCAAATTAAAAATCACAGATGTACAGAACTTAGTTTACTTCTCTAAGCCATAATAGTGTCACTGCAGTAGTCACTTTGCTTTAAAATAGGTAATTGTGTGTATATTAGGCCAGCTTCTCCATTCTGCTATGCATGAGTATCTATTTATTCTTTACCTGATGCCATACTGCTTAGTTACTGCAGCTTTCCAAGAGTCTGTGATATCTGACAAGGTAGGTCTTTGTGCATCTCTAAAAGTATTTTGGCTATCTTAGCCATTTTCCATTTTCATATAAACTCTAACCAGTTTTGAAAAGAAACTGGAGATTTTTTTTTTTAATTTTATTTTAATGGTACATTTTAGATGTACATATTGATAACATTTATCATAGGGAATTTGTACCTGTACATGATATATCTTGTTGCTTCTTTTTTTTCCCGTTCCCCTACCTTCACCCCCTCCTTCCTCCCTCCTTGTTTACAAAAGATTTGTTTCCATTTTTCCTTCCATTTCTTATTTCTCTTGACCCTCTGCCCCCCCCCTTGTTCCCTTTCCCATTTGGACATTTTCTGCCCTTTCCCAATATAATACATTTTAGTCTTTATTTACACTTCAGTTTCTCAAACCAGAGAAACTATGCGGTATTTAAACATGTGTGTCCAATTTATTTCACTTAAGAGTATGATCGTAAAATGAATCCATTTACCTAGGAATATCTCAAGCTTATCATTCTTTATGGCAGAGTAGTACTCCACTGTATAAAAAAAAAACACATTTTTTTAATCCATTCTGCTGTTGGTGGGCATTTGGGCTGCTTCCACTATTTAGCCATTACAAACTGTGCTGCTACAAACATGGGTGTGCATATATCCCTGTGGTATAATGATTTTAATTCTTTTGGGAAGATACCAAGAAATGGAATAGCTGGGTCAAATGGAATCTCTAGTCCTAGTTCCCTGAGGAATCTCCACACTGATTTCCATAGAGGTTGTACCAGTCTACATTCCCACCTACAGTGGAGAAGGAAAACTGGAGATTTTGATTAGCTTTTCTTTGAGTAAATAATTAAAAAAGATTTGACAATGTAAAAGATTCAATTTGTAATTTAAAAACCTTGATTTTTTTAGTTATAATTTAAAATTTGATAATGTCTTACAGCTTTCTATATAAAAAGCATTTGATCAAACTTACATGAAATATTAACTTTGTTCAAAATAATACCATGTATTTTATGCTTCTATTGCTGTAAGCAATGTTTATTTCAATTTGTAAAACTTTGGAGCTAAAACATGGAAATACAAGTAATATCTCTATATTAACGTGAAATCAAATGACTGGTAATTTATTTTAAATTTTCATAGTCCATCCATAATTTCCATTGGAAAATTTCACTAAATATGGAAATCTTAATTTATTCTCCTTAAAAATTGATGTTTCTTTTCATTTGCTGACCTAACCTTATTGTTGAATAGAATAGAAACAATGATGGTAGGCTTGTTTTTGTCATGGATCTCAGAGGAGAAGCTGGCAGTGTTTAGTGACTGATGTTATTTTATTTATTATCTGATAATTACACTTTATGAGATTTGAGAAGCTTAATTTTCTTCTTAGTTTTTGGTAGATTTGATCATGAATTTGATTCATGATTTAATTGTCAGGAATTTTTTTCAGATATTTCTTTTGCATCTACTGATATTATAGGTTTATTCTCTAGGTAAATTTATTCTTGTATATTACTCTGAAAATGAATCCTGGAATTAATCCAATTTAATCATTATCTCTCTTTAATATCTTAATTTGCTAATATTTTATGTGATCATTTGTGCACTATGTTCAAGTGAAAGACTATGATATGATTTTGTTTATTTAAAAGTACTTTAGCTAAGTTTAAATTAAGATTATGTTTATGTTACAAAAGAAAATGGGAGATGTTCTATTTTTTGTTTATTTCCTCCATCGGGAATTTTTGTGTGATTGGTGCTCTTTCCTAAAACGTCTGCAGATATAACTTTAAACTATCTGTGATTGGAGTTTATGGAGCTATTTTAAATTATTGTCTCAATTTCTGGAATAAATATAGTAATACTCATTTATTTTTTGTGGGCTTTACTAGAGTAACTTGAAGTTCAAGACCTTGCTGAATAAACCCTGGTGTCCTTAGAACTCCAATACATCTGTCTTTCCCTCTAGATGCAACAAAGGCTTCCTTCGACTGAACTACCACTTTTCTCTTAAGAGTAAGGTTAGAGGAGAATTTCTTTAAGTGAGAACTTCAAGAAAAGCAATTTACTCAAAGGAAAAGTCACGGAGACTAACAGGGAAAATTCGTCCTCATGAATTTGTTTGCTCTGTACTGCTGACGAGTAAAATCCAGTTTGCCTTGGTTATATAATACGTATTCATGCAGTTGTTTTGTGCTCTATATCCAACTTTTATGTTGCTTTCAGAAGAAGGTTAACAAGGTAAAACTCACTTAAACAGGGACTGGAATTTAAAGCCCCCCAAATTGGTTTTCATGTATTGTTATTCCGATGAAGGCTTCTTTTCCCATTATCTTATTTTTCTATTCTTATAGTTCATTAATATTTATGTCTATCAACATGAGAGATTTTCTTTGCAAAAGCAATTAAATGCAGTGCTTGTTTTTAAAGCTCTTATCCAAGATCTCCTTTTTTTCACAACCCAAAGAAGTAGAAACAATAAATTAAACTTTTATTCTGCTCTTACTTTAGCTCTTGCCCACATCAACAAATGGCTTTCAGAACTAGCTCTATCAATATATACACACCCCATTAAAATTCTCTCTTCCTCTCCCATATTTCTCAACATGTCTAAGAACTCTATGTACTATGCATTTTTATGAACAAGGAAAAGAACACTATTTATTGAGTGTAGTGCCAAAAAAAGAAAGGAAGGGAAAATATTGGCAACACTCAATGTCACGCTGATGTCTGACTACTGCTCAGTGGATTGGGTCCTCAAGATCTGTGAATTATTATTCAGGATGTACATCCCTAGTGACATCTGGGATTTTAATACAGCTCCTCAGTCATGTCTTCTCAGCATTTTTATGCTATCTGGATGATTTTTAATAAAAAATTTTAAAGTCACTTTGGGTTCAAAGTGTCATTAAAACACGAAGATGGAAGTTGGAATGACCCGTGCTCTCCACTTCACATTCATATCCTTAAAACATACAGCAGACATCCTTCCCCTGACTCCTGATCTGCAGGAGGCAACACAGTCTTGATTCAGATATTATATCTAGAACTTTCCCATAATCAGTCGAATGTTAATATAATGAATGAAAACATTTCTCTGGAAAGAGCTTATGAAAAAATGCTAAGGTATGTCTAGTTTCCTCTAAGTTTGAAAGGTTATCGTGCTACCTTTCTGAGGACCTTCCTGATAGTATCTTGGGCAGAGAATACATTAACCTCTTTTTTTCAGAGTGTTAACTGTTAATATGTAGTTACCTCCCTTAAGTATTTATCTACATTGAAAAATAGCCATTCTCACTCATATTTATGTTGCGTATATTGTCAGACAAAAAAAGATTCTCATAATACTGAAGGAATTACTAAATAAGAATTCTAGTTACAATGTTGCTGATTTATCTTGATAAGTCCATTTTAATTTCTCTGAAAGTATACTTTGCTCAAAATCATTGACCTACATTTATATGGAAAACTATGTAAACAGAGCCTCAAGCTGCCAATATAGCATGACACATCAATAGAGTGTTCGAATTTCTCATGTAAGATTTGGACACATAAGTTTAAAAGTCACATGGATTCTGTTATATGAGAAACCCAAAATATAAACAAAAGAGCAAAATAAAAGCCAGGTAACAAGAAGTAGAGAGAGAGATTTTCCTCAAATGGGCAGAGTATTAAGAGATGGAGGAAGTGGGGAGAGAGAAGAGGGGAAGGGAATGAGAAAAGCAGTTAAAATGTGGTATGAACATGTTCTAACTCTGCACAAGGGATATAAACATTATGTACTGGAAACATAGACTAATACAAAATTAAATAAATAATAAAAACTGATTTTGATTGTCAATAGTAAGCTTATTTAGAATGAGATGTGGTTTATATGCACTTAGTGTTATTGGACAGTTGCACTAAAAAAGCTAGAATCAGCCAAGCTGGAAAACAAAATTCAAATCACTAAGTCTTAACCACAAGAAAAAATAAAAAGAGCTAACATTTCAAAGAAACCTGAAATTATTTTGTTAGAAATGCATCTTATCACAAGGAGATGGTCATCAGCTGCTTAAAAGTACTACAGAGAAAACATATTGAAGAAGGAGATGCCTTTCTTGTGCAATATGTGAAATTGAGCAGAACTAAAGAGCAAGTAGACTCTTATCTGTGGAGCCAAAAACTGTAATAGAATACGAAGGGTTATTTTCAGATATCCAATTTTACCTACTGCTTAATAACATTCGAAGAAAAAAATGCTACCTCTGGATTATCAGAGAAGAAAAGATATTCTCAACGTAAATGAATATATAGATAAAAGCAGTGCTTTTTAATTGCTTCCAAATATTTGTTTGTGATCCACATATGTTATGGACATTTACTGACATTTAATGAGACCTGTATCGTGCATTCTTATACCAATGGTAAGACTTACTATAAAGAGAACGCTATCTTTTCTATAGAATTTTGCAGGCTGATTATTTTGTAATGAAATCCACAAAACTGAATTCCAGCTTTTAAAGTGATGCTTGTCTCTGTTCGAAACATCATTTATATATTTTCTTTGAGTAATCCATTTTGAACTTGATTGATAAAAAGGCAATCATTTAGTCAGTCAACAAAGCATTTGCTAGTTACCTAACATGTACCAGACATTGTTCTTACAACTGAGAATACCAAGTCAAAGAATAAAGAATTCCTGAGCTCAAATAAGTTACAACTGATTGGAAAGAATCTGTATTTTATTGTATGTAATCCTTTATCTTTCTATATCTAGACTACACTGAGCATACCTAAAATATACAATAATGAAGAAAAACTAGCAGTCAAAATAACAAAACACATATCACTATATTTGCTTATTATATAGTCAAATCTCTTCTATTTTATTTTTTGTCTAGTTTGTTATTTTGAGATGGGGTCTCACTTTATTGCCCAGGTGGGTCTCTAACTTGTGAAATCAGTTATTCTCCTGGCCCAGTCTCCTTACTAGCTGGGACTGCATGTATATGCTAACATGTCTGACTTCCTTTGAGTTTTTAAGTATGATTCATTTACTGAGGCTATTTGGTACAAAAAAGACTTCAATAAATTGATCAACTCATAAAAACAGACATTCATAATCTCTGTCTGAGGCTTTACTATTTGTAAGCTTACATTCATACCCCAATCTTTGTTTATTAACCACATTTTATATATTTCTGAATTTTAGTGAATCTTTCCTTGAAGCTTTAAAAAAAAATTGTAAGTGAGCAGTAAGATCTTAGAAATGCTGAGCAAATAACTCATTTTCCTCCCCAGGGGATTGTAAACTTGATAAAATAATTTATAATTATCATTTTAATCTAAATTGCTTGATCATGTTCTGGACAAAATGTATCTATTTGCAGTATTATAAATTCAAAGCAGGGAAGGTTGCAATGATTGCTAGAAAAGTACATAAATGCTTTGCTTTTCAAACTAATTTTTGCAAATTGGCTTAATCTGTTGTTTATACTTAGGGAATTATTTTGAATACACATCATAATGAATTTTTGTTTCATTGATCATTTATGTTGGCCGAGAAGTCCTATTGTCTTTTCTGAAAATATTCCTTTATTAAAATAATATCTTCTTAAAATTCCTATGAATGACTATAATTCTCTAATGAAATGTATTCCTTCTGTATACTTAAACTCCTGAAATGCCTGATTATATAAACTGATTCTGATTTTTAAAGGGTGATTTTTATCTCTCAGAACATAATTGCTTAATGATTTGCCAGTGAGATGGAATATTTAAAGCTTCTTGTAGATGTTAAGGGCCTTAAATCAGCAAGTTCTTATTGACATTAAATTTCTGAAATGCACAGACAAATCTCTTCTCAAAATACAAGGCATACATTTGTTCATTTAAAATTTATTCTTAAAAGTCTTATTGCCAAACTGTTTCTTTAGCAAAAATCATAAAACATACTCATTACGCCCATCTTCCTGTTTACTCACGCTGTCCAGTGGGTAACTTGTCTCTGCCAGACAGACTCTGGTCATCATAGCAGACACACGCATTAACAAAACAGTGTCCTGCTCCATGTAGCTCCCAAAACATAGTAGTGCTGTTAAAAATTTACAACCATGAAATAAGTGCTATAACAATGATTTGTAAAGCACAACGAGAACAAATAGAAAAGCGAAAATCTCTTTAACTACAAAAAAGAGAAAAATTTTAAAATGAGCAGAATATACCAGTTAGAGAATGAAAAAGGGTATCTTTCTAGAGAAAGAAAAGTGTGTGTTCAACAGCATTGACTTTTGAAGAAAATAGGCACATTTAAGAAACAGGAGAAATTTTGTGGGAATGGAATCCATGTATGTGCTAGTTTTAATACAAAATGAATACCAATAATTTATTGTGAATTAAAGAAATCTACATTAAATAAAATGCATATCACATTTCAGTAATTACAGTGGATGAATAGAAATCAAAAGGTTTTATTTCTAAAATAAGCATAAATATGCTTTGTCCGTTCTCTGGTTGTGGTAGACTTATTATTGTGGTCAACTTGAGCAGGAGCACCCAGCTGGACGGAGTTGGTGTGGTTCTGAGTGTAGAGGATCCACCTGAGGATTGCTGCTGACACAATATAAAGGAGAACTGGAGCGAAGATGCCACCAGGTGTTTCCCAGAGAAGCTCTGTTGTGGTCACAGAAGGAGCTCAAGGCCTTGCAGTTGTCGGGGATGGCTGCTGCTCACTTTGCAGGGAGTTCTGGCCTTCATCTCTGCTTCATATCCTGGTTCCAGAAGAATTTCTTCAGCCTTTTAGTGCAGACACAGGACCCCAGACATTGCTGTGGGCTCCCAGCCCTTGAGTGGATCTTTTGGATGCATAGATAAAGATTCGGCACTCTTCCTGCATTTGGCTTGTGTGTGTGAATGTTGTAATTTGTAAATATCCTGTATTAAATCTTCTCTCTTGCAGACCATTGACTCCAGAAAAGTAACTAATACAATGGTCAAATATTTTCCAATGAGTAATAAATGTCTATTGCTATATGCTTCACATCTAATTTTAGAATTGCCCTTTCCTTTCCTCAGACATAACCTGTTAAGGATTTGTAGTATTTAGAGTATTCTTTGTGCTAATCTTGTAGGAAATGTTGTGCCTCCCTCAATTTTTGCTTCCTAAAGCTACAGCATCAAAAGAAATGGAAGAGATAATGCAGCAAAGTTAGGAATTTGGTTATGAAAGAATCAAAGTCTTAGTACATGCTAGAAATGAGTTTAGAGTGTTCACAACTATTTCTAGCAATTATGGAATGATTGTTATGATCTGAATGTTTACATCCTTGTAAAAAATCGTACGTTGTAGTCCTAATCTCTAATCCCATGGCATTCTGGTACGTGGTCTTTGGGAGACAATTACATTTAGATGGGATCATGAGAATGCAGCTTCTAATACTAATATTTCTTCTGTCTCTGTCTCTCTCCGTCAGTCTCTCTCTCTCCTGCTTTCTCTCCTCTCTCACTCTCCCTTTTCCTCTCTCCTTTTTTCGCTCCCTTTTTAAAAAATATCACCTTATATGAAAATTGTAGGTCCTGTGTTCCACTCATGATTAAAACCAATAAATTCAATTTGCTCTAATTCTCTGCAGTTCTGTATATTCATTAATCTCAGCAATAATGTAAGTAATAACACTACAGTTTATATATACAACTAGGTCCCAGAATTCACCAGACTGAGAATATACTGTCTCTGTTCTATCTGTTCCAATAAACAGGAAGTTTAATCTCTTCCAAAGATTTACATCCTCCCGTGGTGCTAGTAAGCAGCACAAGCCAATAAAAGCTTTTATTTACTTAAATAACTATTTATTTATTTGAAGATACCCTGTGGTATGACAAAGAGTTTTATTTGCATTAATAACAGTTATTTCCAAGAATTGTACAGCGCTGTCTCTCCACTTCATTATCACACTTTTAAAGCCAAATAAACCCTGTTTTCCTGACTGTTGTCCAGACGGAGCCCAGTATCCTGTTTTAGAGCATTTTATTTTCTTCTAAGAATATATTCTCTTTGCAAATCCCATGGTAATACATTTCAATTTTTACCCCCAGCTCTCTTCTTATGAGATAATAGTTTTCCATCTTTACCCCAATACCACAGTTTCTTGATTACTATAATGCAGTAGACCTTGAAATCAAATGTTACTCTTCCAACTTTATTCTGCTTTTTCAAGTTGTGTAGACTATTTTAATTCCTTCGACTTTCTATAATTTTTAGATTCAATTTGCTGAATTTTTTATTAAGATTAGGTCTACATAGTTGAGGATAATTGAGATCTTAACAGTACTGAGCATTCTCATTACTCATTAACACGGTTTACCACTCCATTCATTTATATTTTCTGTTTTGTAAGTTCTGCTTTTAACTTATCCATATCTTTCATATTATTTATCGTGTTTATCTTAAGATATTTTATTTTTATGTGATTGTAAATATTTTACCACTTGTATATCCATTGTGAGTGCATAAAAATACTTATTTTATATATCCATATTTATATATTTTCATATTTTTTATTCTGCATCTTTGCTAGATTCACAAGTAGCTTTATTGTAACCTTTATTAAATGTTCTACCTATACAACTGTGCCTGAAAATAAAATTCAACTCACATTTTTATTTTCATCTCTAGAAATATGACTCGGCTTTTTTCTGTTTCCATGTCATTACTTGACATTTTAAACATATGGAATACAATTACGAATTTTTAATATCCTTGTCTACTTCTAACTCCTGTGTTATTCCTGTGTTAATTTATGAGGAGTGTTTTCCTATTTCTTTGTATGCCTGATGATTCGCATAGGATGCCTTACATCAAGAATCATGTTTTTTTTTTTTTTTAAACCAAGAACATGTATTGGTACATTCTACATACAATGGTCACATTCATTACATTTATTCTGTACCTATACATGATACATCTTGGTTCTCCCCCCTCTCCCCCGCCCCTCCCCTCTGCTCCCTCCCTCCCTATTTACAGCAGGTTTATTCATCATTTTCCATATTTTCCCTTTCCCCTCTCTTTCCCCTGTTGCC
>PVJO010003137.1:0-43650 GCA_004026905.1 Hystrix cristata | reverse complement strand
TCTCTTTTTATATAATATCTATTACACCTCTTTGTTCTTATTTACAGTTATTGTTTCTCATATCAGAGAAACAATTTGATGTATGCTCATGAGTGTCCGATTTATTTCACTTAAGAGTATGTTCTCAAGAAACATCCACTTATATATGAATGACTCTAGTTTATCCTTTTTATGGCAGTGTAGTACTCCATCATGTAGAAAAACCACATTTTCTTTAGCCATCCGTTGGTTGTTGGGATGTTTTGAGGTAGGTCCTCAATATTTTTGTATTTCTATAAATATACCTGAGCGTTGATCTGTGATGAAGTGAAGATACGTGAAACAAACTCATTGAATATTCCTTTTCAGATTTGTTAGGTGGCAAATGCTCCATCCAGAGCTCATTAGTCTCTACTGGTAAGTAAAATCCTTCTGGAACTCTACCAATGACCCGTGAATCTTGAGGTTTGCCATTACGGATGATAGAAATAGTTTCTATACTCTCCATCTATGTCCTCAGTAACTGCTGTAATCTTGAGTCCTCCCAGGTGTGTTTCTTCACATGTATGCACTGATTATTATTTCACTAAATGGGTAATAACTTTACTGTATCGCCGAAGTATTTTTTCTCTATTCTGTCCTTTCTGGTATTCTGTGCTGTAAATTCTAGCTGCCTTAATTTCTTCAGACTCTCATTACAGGCTGAACACTGCCTGAGGTTACCATTTTTGAGCAGTGGCCTGAAAACTTGCACAACGCAGTAGCAGGCTTTGACAAACACAAGGAGCACCTCCGCCTTGCCTCTCTTTCAAGGTTTGCCGCTCAGCGTTACCCAAGAGCCGGAATTCTAAAACTGTTGCTTCATATTTTATCCATTTTTGTGTGTATATTTTAAGTAGCAGAGTAAATGCTGTTCACTATTTTTAAACTTTGTCTTATAATTGATATTCACATTTAAAATGTTTCATTTATTTATGATAGATTACTTTTATTTATTGCAGTTTTTCTTATAACAAATTTCATGTTAGAATTAAAGAAAACAATATCAGAGCTAAATTTTATAAATTAGAGTTCACCAGAGAAACAAATGTAAGTAGTGTTCAGTAGCTCCCGCCTTTAAACTTTAAGTGGTAGATATGTATATAAAAATGTATACATATTATATATATATATAATATGCATATGTATATATGTTTGGGTGTATATCTACATATCACCAAAAAGTGATGTACATATATGCCTGTATCTATAAAAGTGATGACACATACATATACAGTATGTTTGTCCTCATGCATATAGACTTATGGAAATCGGATCACACAAATATCGAGAAATCCCACCATCTGCCTTCTACAAGCTGGAGAGCCAAGAAAGCTAGGGGTATGATTCTGTCCAAGCCCAGAGGCTAGGAAACCACAGGAGCTGATGCTGCAGCTCCCATTTGGAGGCGGAAGTCCTAAGAATTTGTGAGTAGTAGGGTTGGGGCTACTTGTTTAAGTCCCTGCAGCCAAAGTACCTAGCACAAGAAGTAATGGTGATCTTAGCTCAAAAAGGGACGGAGAACTCGCTTTTCTTTTGCCTCTTTGTTCTCTGGGGTGGAGATGGGCGATACTGAATGAGGCCTGCCCGGAGTAGTGAGGGAGAGCTGTGTACAATCTACTAGTTCAGAGCCTGATCTTTGCTGAGAGCACTCCCACAGACACACCCCAGAATAAGGTGTGACCGGCTCTCCAGGTGTCACCCTTCTCAGTCAAGTGGCACATAACATACACCATCATGATATGTTAGAAATAGGTTTTGCGTCTTTGAAAGCAAAATATCTACATACACACTGAATGAGTCTGAATGTTCATTCTCTAAGTATAGCAGAGTGGCACATAGTATTAAACATTGGACACATTTCATGCGGATACTGCCTAAAACTATTCTGAGCTGGGTACGGTGATGCATGCTAGTAATTGTAGCACTTAAGAGAATGAGCCAGTCGGATCTCCACAAGATCGAATTCAAGGCCAGCCTGAACTACATAGCAAGACCATGTCTCAAAAATCAAAAACAATAAAACAAAACAAAAAATTCTGAGAATCAACCTAAAGTGTTCTTTAAAAAAAATTTTAATTCTTCAGTCATTTTAAAATGTACTACAATTCCCAAGATTGTCTTTCACAAATCATGAAACAATAGATTTTGACCTAAACAAATGTAAGAATAATTTGAATAATTTCTCCCATTGAACTTTACAACTTTCTATAATGAAGAATTTTATTGTACTATTTTTTTTGTGTCAGCCATTTTTTTGGTGCAAAATATAAAATTATTCAAAAAAGAAAGCAAATTATGGTGTTAGAAGTTTGTCAAATGGTGTCCTGAGAGGAATGAAAAAATCAATGATTAGACTGGGAGAAAGGAGAACAACTGGGATGGTTTTTATGCTCTAAATCTCATTGTGATGGTGGAGAATTGTGTTTTATTTCTCTTAATATGGTGAAGCAAATTATTCATGGACAATTTGGTTAAACTTACATAACAAAAATGCGTCCATTTATTGAGGCCATTTATTGCTCACACTATGTGTGTGATGTTAAGCCAGCATGCCTATACAGGTCTCTATTTAAGCTGAATAATATAGCATTATGTATGATAAAAGAAATATTTTGGCTCCTACTCTGTTTTTTTCCACACGATGGGCCAAAAAAAAAAAAAAAATGTCCTATGAGTTTAACATAAGAAATTATATTCATCAAAAGTTGGAGTTTTTGCTTTTCTTAATGTTAATCAAATAATATTGATATTTTGTATTTATTTACAAATGCTGTTGTCACATTAAAGCCATCAGCACTTTTCACATGCAATCCTAATATTTTTGTAATTTTTTTAAGCATCTTGTATTTAAGATACCTAAATGTTCACAAGTTTTTATTTCTCACGAGTTTTAAATTTATTTTATATTTTTCTTTTAGCCTAACAAAGTATTTTATAATTTGAAATGCTAATCTATAATATCTTAATTTATATAGTTTATTTTAATGTTGTGATTACATCTTAAAATTTGTTTGTTTTGAGATAATTATTCCCAGTCTATTTATTAATATTTAAAGTGGGACTTCTTATTAGAAAAGAGAAAAAACAGTAAATGTATTGTAAGCATTTGAACTCAGATAATTGTGGGAATTAGTTATATGGACAATTTCTGACCTATCATTGTTTGACATGACTTATTGACTTCGTGATGGTGGAAAAGAGATACATACAAATTCAATAGAAATTACATCCAAATTTTGAATTTGGATCTCTTCCCAAATGAATGATATAGTGATGCTAAACTCTGATACTCCGTTGAAAGCTGGGCAGTGACATTGTGCCTGTTTACACTTATGCCATTCTAAGTGTAAACAACGAATACACTACAACATATACACAGCAAACTCATTACATAAGCTCAGTGCACTGTGACACTAACCTAGGACCTTTGGCAGACTTGGTGTATTAAATGCGTTTTTTTTCCTTTACTTAAAATATTTTCAATGCAATGAGTTCACTTGGAGACATGACTCTATTGTAAATTATGGAACATTTGTTCAGTTTATATACGGTTGTGTCCTCCATATGGATGCTAGGCCTAAATCATAAGTGCAGGCAACAGAAAAGGAGAATTGAACATGAAATCAGTCCAAGTAAAGACAAACTGAAACCAATATTGATGATCTGCACCCCACATTAGTGTTTTACTACCACCCAGCCAGCAACTTTGCTGAGGTTTGAGATATACAGACTTGCCATGAAGTTAAAGGCGCAATTTACCTGTGGAATCTGTGCACCTAGGGAAAGGAATCTGGCTACAGAAACTCTAGGCTCATTTGCTGCTCCAGCAGTGGCTCAGTTCTTGTCCACAACTCAGGGAAGGAGTAACGGAAGAACTACCTGACAGTGTGTAGATCGACATCCTGGCTGACTCCAACACTCAACACATCAGGGCTCACATGCACAAACAGCAACAGTGCCTGATGCCTGGCACCAACATGCTGAGTGTAGAAGGAATGTAAGTGTTGTTTTGCTTCTACCTTCCACATCTCATTGCATGCAAAATGTCTCTTGTGGCCCACACCCACCTGGAACAGTGCAAGAACTACATTATGAGTAATGCAGTTCCAGGCTATATAAGTGGATCCATTAAGATTCACTCTAAGGTATCTTATCTCAAAAGTACACATGCATCTTTGTTGTGTTAGCCAGGTCTCCAACACTGTAACAAAATACCCGAGCAAACTTGAAAGAAAGAAAACTTATGTTGGCTCATTAGTTCAGATATCACACTCTATGGCCAATTGACTGTGTTGTTTTTAAGGCAGTGGTGAGGTAGAACTTCATGCTGAGGAACATGTGGTGGAGCAAAGCTGCTCACTCACTGTGTTCTTGACAGGAAGCAGAGAAAAAGAGAGAGGAAGGGGCTAGGTTCCCAATATACCCTTTAAGAACACACCCCTAGTGGCTTATTTTCTCTACCCATTAGGTTTCCACCACTTTCCTGTAGCCTCACCAGGCCTGTGGGGGACCGGGCCTTCAACACACGAGCTATTAGAGAACACGTTAAATCCCAACTTTTCTTGCATATGTGCATATATACATATAAATATAATCATCAAACAGTGTCATAAATTGTTGCTAAGTTTTAAAAACTCATACATTGTTCTAGTTTTTGTATTATTTTATTATTTTTGCTTTAAAATTTGTTATACTTGCACACAATCATATGGATCATTCACAAACCCAATGTTGACCAAAATAAAAAATAAACATTTTCATTTGTTTTAAGTTCAGGAAAAGAATTCTGTGCATTAGTAGACAGGATATCAGGATATTGCAACCCTTGGAGCAATGAGAAGGGTTAATTATTGAAAAGAAGCTGCCTAAGGAATGATTTTTGACATGCCCATATGCTATTTACTGAGCTTGGTGCTGATAGTCTTGATAAATTGATTATGTGATAATTTAGCAGCCTGCACACATGATTTATACATTTTTCAATGTATATACATTATTGCCATAAAAACTTTTTAAATGTCATTATGTTTCTAGACTTATGAACCAAAATGTTTCTAAATCATTTGTACTCTAAAATTAATGTTTGAATAATATTAGTTTTTGTAACTCATAACTGTATGATTATCATAATTTACTCTAAAGAAAGCAGTTTTAAATTTGGATCAACTTCATTTAAATATACCCGAAATTCTAATCATTTCACATATCTTATGTCACTGTGCACATTACTCAAACTCACAGTAGTCATCTTTCTCCCTAGTATTTTGCTGTGGGTGAATAATTGTTGTATGCTTTTAAACAATACGAGATCTTTGAGCATGGTTTAGGAAAATCTCCTTTAATTCAGTAAGAAGCATATAAGGACTCTGAAACAGCCTCTTCAGACTTTCTAGGAGATAGATTGGAACTCTTCTTGTCCCTTGACTTTCACATTTAATCAATCTCCAAATGACTTTAAATATTTATGTTTTTTTAACCTCCCAGTATTCTAGTAAATTTCTTGTAACAGTTTAACTCGTTTACTATTTCCCCTTGTACAATTATCCCTATTATCTCTCTCTCTCTCTCTCTCTCTCTCTCTGATTGCTACTTTGCACATTTAGTCTGTCTTTGATCATTGCTACACATTTACAGTAAATCAATTTTCCTGAGTCTTTTATTCTGTTCAAATATTTAATAAGTATTCCCTTTCCAGAGAAGTTTTAAATTTCTATATTCATATTCAGAATTCTCTAAAAACTATCTTGTCTTTTCATAATCTCTTCCATTCTCGTGTCAATTTCTTCTTCAAAAAATGCTCTTTGTTCTCCTGGGTTTATCATTTCAAGGTGGAAAGATGTATGGGGCATGTAGGAGACTAATAAAAGTACAAATTTAGCTCAAAACAAAACAAAACAAAAAAGCTATTAGGAAAAATATCATAGAGTGAAATGTGTGTATGTGCATGTATGTGTGTACAATGAAATATGCATGGTTATAAGTAGTTTAGGAACTATAAATCTATACTTTGTGATAAAATATTTTAGCATATATACCTTTTACTTTTCTTGTTTTAGTAAATTAAATTGCTGAATATGGAGATAGGATTCATAGTTGTAGAATAGTGTTATTGGACTAATAGGCATCATTCTGAGGGACACTATGATCATTTGGGGCTTTGAAATTCTGGGCACTTTTTATAATTGAGCTAAGTTACCAAGACTAAAGAGTTCCAAGAAAAAACATAGTCCTAGTATTACTGACTCTATTATCCCTTGTGTTTCAAATCTCTGGAAACCAAAATTTTAGAAAGGATTCATAAAATAGGAGAATATCACTCCCCCTTACTTATATTTTATATTAATTTTTAAATATTATCCAATCTTGGCTTAGATTCCTATAAAAACTGACAAGAAGTGCTTTTAGGGGAATCTTAAACTTTTATTCAGAGTATCAAATGTAGCAATATATTTGAGAAACCAAATGCAAAGCTAGCATATAAAGAAAAAGGAGAAGGGTGCTGAAAAGGAATAGAGATGTATTGCTAAAAGCAAAATTTAAAGTCCTGTTTTCTAAGTATCTAGGAAAGAGAAATATAATAGCAGATGGCACTAACCAGGCAGTAACTTCTAATTTTCCTTTTCCTTCCATCATTATCCAAACTGTCAACTCATATAAGAAATTGCAAACAAGATATATAAGGGATAAGAAAGCAAAATTTCAGAATAGAATAAAGGAATATGTGAGAAATGAATCACTTAAACTATTTGAATATGTTTAAATTTCTAGCTCCAGTGATTTCAAGACTAGAATTTATGTAATTACTTGAGGTTATTACTGAGTTATCAAAACGGTTTTGTGTAAATGAAGAAAATGTAGAGGAGGATGCTAAAGCTGAAAATGTCCAGACAGTGCTTTTATGACAGATGAGATAAAAATCATGTCTTTTTTAGTAGTTTTACTTCATATTTGCTAGATATTCCCCAATGTCCACTCTAGTCCAGGCTCTGAACTACAAAATGGAGATACAAAGAATCTATGGGGCTGACCTAGCAAGACAATAGATGTGTAGTGAATGTAGGTTTGTAGAACTGACAATACAATGAAAAGAACATCCTCATGTAGAGATAAGTACAAATTGTAGTACAGAAGAGGAAGTAATCAATTTTAACTTACTACATACAAATAAGACTAACACAAAAAACGACATACAAATAAGACTAACAAAAAAATAGCATCATAACAAGTAGAAAGGTGAAGGGCAGAGGGAATAGCATTGAATGAAAATGAGTAGCTATGGCTTATTTAGAGAATAAAGAGTATTTTGAAGTGAGGCCGAAATATAGGCCATATATGAACTGCAGAAGGAAAAAACGATAGTAGATAAGATTTTTCAGTTAATTTGTGATGAGGTTTTTGTATGTGATAGCAAGAATGTTAAAATCGTATGCTTAAAATCTTAAAGAACACATTCTTTTGTTTGCAGAAAGTGATGTTTCTTAGAGGTGCAATAGCAGTCCAAGAAATTATACAAGTACTTGTTCCCCACATACACGTGACGGTTGTACATTCCAAATCAGTGGTTGGCACCAGGAGGTTGGCTTTGGCTGTGACGGCCATATACAAATAAACTGAGAGCAGCCGAACAGGACTGGCCCTGCCCCAGAGTAGTGCAATGTGAGGGTTAGAAGCACGGCCAGCAACTCCCACCCATTAAAACCCCTCAGCCTAGAGTGCCCAGGAGTGTGGTAAGCAAGATGCTAAGCTGGGTGCTGGCCCAGGAGTTAAGGGGATCTATGCCCCATGGGTTTAAGAGTTATTATTTGGCAGTTATCAGTCACTGCATTTTTAAGCAGATGCATATTGAGTTTGTGTAAGTTAAACTTGGCAGAGGGGGAGGAAAATACTTCTTGAATCAAAGAGAAACAGAATAGAGAAATTGAGTTAGTAACATGAGCACTTGGGTAAGAGTGCCATCCTGATGGAGCATCATCTCCAGAAAGAGAGGAGTGACAGGTAAAGCCCCTGGCCCATGTGTCCAATGGAGCTTAGTCCACAGGAAGTGGAGGAGAGCAGGGATGGCAGAGGGAGAAATGCTAGGTGTGTACATTTGCTTTTAGATTAGAACGTGATTTTCGAATGTTAAATTTCAGAATTATTGTCACATGTTAACAATTGCAAGAATAAATGAGATTTAGAAAATTCAGGTGACTCAAGTCAAATTTAATACGAAGAAAAACCCTAATATGAATTCATTTGAATTTTAAGTTTAGTACCTTTTGGTTACATGAACACCAAATTTAATCCATAGACAAAGTCCACAAACTCTAAGTTACAATGAAAAAACTTTAGAATTCAAAATGGCAAATCATTTTCATGATCTGTGTGTTATTTGTTAATAACCAAAGAGATTTTTATTATTTTGGTTGCTTTTAAACAGTGTTTCAACAGTTTGCACCGAAGTTACTTGTTCTACTAAATAAAGTTTTATTGGGATTTGACCAAGTCCACTTACTATTTGTATTGGATACTCACTCTAATGACAAGGTTTTGTTGCAATAGATGTGGTCTTCAAAGCCCATAAAATTACTATCTGGATTATAAGGAAAAACACTGCTGACTTCTGATTTGATAACTGAACATAGGACTTTATATTTTAATGCAATACATTGAGATTTTTTATTATTTTATTTTTAAAAATAGTATTAGTGTATGTTTGCAGTACATAAAGATTTCACTCACTGTAGGGTATTGGTACATATACATAACACATTTCAGTTCCTTTCCCCCAATCTGTCTTTTATTTTTCTAGCATCAGATTCATTTATTTATCTTACAAAACCTTATAAAATTAATTATCATGTATACAGATTGAAAACCAGATTAATAGGCCAAAGAATATATAAAACAGGTAAGACAACTGTACTAAGTTGGGGTGCTTTTTTAGATACATTGTACTGCATTAAATTACCTTCAATTTCTTTCTCTGTTTTCCCACTATCCGCCTTTTATTTCATATATGTAAGATCTTTCTTTATGTCAGAGTAATACTCCACTGTGTATAAACACCACATATCCATTTATCTGTGAACTGTGCTGCTATAAACATGGGTGTGCATACAATCACTGTGGTATGATGTCTTTCACTCTTTTAGGAAAATACCTAGAAGGGGAATAGCTGGGTCAAACAGAATTTCTGCTTTTAGTTTTTTAAGGGATCTCCATACTGAATTTTACGGTGGTTGTACCAGTTTACAGTCCCACTAACAATGGAGAAGTGTGCCTTTCTCCCCACAGACTCACCAGCATTTGTGTTTGGTTGATTTCTTGATGGTAGCTATCTTTCTTGAGTGAGATGAAATCTCAGTGTTGTTTTAATTTGCATTTCTCAGATAGATGGTAGCTATCTTTCTTGAGTGAGATGAAATCTCAGTGTTGTTTTAATTTGCATTTCTCAGATAGCCAGTGACGCTGCACATTTTTCCATGTATTTATTGGCCATTTGTATTTCTTCATCTGAGAAGTGTCTATTCATGTCAGATCCCCATTTTTTATTTAGGTGACTAAATTTGGGTGATCTAATTTGGGGAGAGCTGCTGGAGATCAAACTCAGGGTCTTACATTTGCTAGACAAGCACTCTACCACTTAAACTGAATCCACAACCCTTATTTTTTGAGTTCTTTATATATTCTAGATATTAGTCCTTTGTCTGAGGAGTAGCTGGGAAAAATGTTTTCCCGTTCTGTCGGTTGTCTCTTCACTATATTGGTGGTTTCCTTCATTATATAAAAGCTTTTTAATTTGATGTGTTGCCATTTTTTGATTCTTTGTATTATTTCTTGTGCAATGGGGGTTTTGTTAGGAAAGTCTTTGCTTATGTCTTTGCCTCTTACGTCTTCAAGAGCTTTACCTATTTTGTTTTTCAGCAGGTTAAGTGTTTCTGTTCTAATGTTTAGATCTTTGATTCATTGGTATTTTAGACCCATATATCTCACAATGCCCTAAATTAAAATACAAATGGATCAAAGATTCTTGATGCTATTGTGAAGGATACTGTTCCCTTAGTTTCCCTCTCACTGACCCTCTTGATTTTTGAGGGTTGACTTTCCATCCTGCTTCACTGTCACTTTTGGATACTAGTTCTGGGAATATTTTGGTGGAGCTTTGGAGAGTCTTCCATGTAGAGGATCATGTCATCAGCAAATAATGATAATTCTCCTTCCTGTCCTATCCATATTCCTTTTATTTCTTTCTCTTGTCTGATTGTTCCAGCTAATGATATTCTTGATTATGTTGCAAGTAGAACTTGAGAAAAAATTTTAAAAGTAATGCAAATTGGTATTTTACTCATTTAGAGAAAAATAAAGAATTTTATGGATATTTCACAAAACATGTATTTATTATTGTACTTGCACAATTTATCATCATATACAGCACTATTGAAATGTTTCACTTTTTGATTTTGATAGAATACAAGCTATAAAGTTTGTAATCAGTTCTGCTTTAAAATTTGTATCTAAAAATCTTTGACTTATCTGAAGCAATGAAGATTGTCTACTGTACTTTGTTTCTACTGTGCTTTGTTCCTAGAAGAACTGTTGTTTTTGACATTAAATTTAGATCTATGCTCTACACTGCTGTGGTAATATTTTTAAATAGTAGCTAGAATGGGTCAGCACTCTCTCTCTCTCTCTCTCTCCCTTTCCCTCTGTGTGTGTGTGTGTGTGTTTGTGTGTGCGTGTACCTCACAATATGCATATCCAAGTATTTACATACCAGGTTGTTTTTCTGACATTCATGCTTTCTCCATTTTACACTCTTGTCAAAATTCTATTGACTGTATATGTGTGGATGTATTCTCTTCTACTCTGTTAATCTATTCGTCTAGGGCAGAATCACAGTATGCTAGTTTGTGTGGCTTTACAATAAGTTTTGAAATCAGGTACTATAAGTTATACAACTTTTTCAATTACTAAAATTATTCTTCTTATTACAGATCCTTTGACTTTCCTTGTAAAATTTAGATTCAATCTATATATTTCTAGAGTATTTATTCTGCAATTTTAACTGTGATTATACCTGTATACCAATCTGTGGTAGGATTTAAATCTTCACTACTTTGAGTCTTCCAATCAATGAATATAGTATCTCTTTCCCTTTTTGTAGATTTTTAAAATTTCATTCATAGATACATTGTAATTAATAGCATTCATCTTACACATATTTGATTATGGTTAATTCATGTAATTTCTTACCATTAATATACTGTAAGATAGAATAAATGCCATTTTTAAATTTCTTGTGAGGTCCACTTGACCATATAGACTTTTGCTTTGTGTTTAATATTATCCTAAAACAATCACTTTGACATTTGTAATCAATTAAATATTCCACTATATAGTCATTTGAAATTTTATTTTTAATAAAAAGTAATATTACCAAATACATTATAATGTTGCCAAATAATAATGTACTGTAGAGGCTGGGGATTTAGCTCAGTGGTCAGAGTGTCTGCCTCACAAGCACAAGGCCCTGAGTTCGATCCCCAGCACCAAAAAATATAATAATAATAATAATAATAATAATAATAATAATAATGTAGTAACACATAAAACTATTTCTATTTGTAAATATTTGGCTTAATTAATTATGCAATGAAGTGTTCATGATGTGTTTCATAGTGCCTCTATCCTGGAAATCAGAAATACACAGAAAAATACAATATAGCAATTCCCTCGATGCCGCTGTAGCTCAGAATGCGACATTTAACAAATAAGATGACGGCAAATATGGTGCAAGGAAGCTGCCAGAGGAGGGAACATGAGGAAAGTCTCAAAATGTGATAAAGTGTCGGTTAACTCAACAAGAGAATAAGATAGCAAAAAGCAGATATAATACATCATATTTTCCAAAATGATGAGAATCTATATCACTCTCACGAATTTGCAAATTAGGGGTTTTTTTTTGGGGGGGGTATCTGAAGTGTGTGGCATGTTTTGGTGAAGTTAGAAAAGTTTATCACGGGCAGGAAGACAGCACCAGCTGGAAAAGCTTCCTTACTAGCTACACTGTTTGAAACACACAAACCTAGAGCAAACGCCGTGTTTTCTGGGATGCACTACATTGACAGAGAATGGTGTCCAAGTGGACGTGGAAGGGAAGCACTCACGTGGTCAGTTTGGAACATAGTGAAATTTCTTTGAAAACGAGTAAGTGTATATATAAAATCTTCATGCTATTTAAGTAATACTCGAAGTAAAATTTTGTAATTTGCTCTTTTCAAATTAGCCATGACATATTTTAAGTATTTTTGAACTCACTGTTACAATTATATCTTACTGGCTATTCGATTAAGTGACCACATTACGTTCTTTCTCTCTTCTATTGAACAGTTCATGTACCTCTAGTTTTTTTCAACTTTAAAACATGCTAAACATCTTTGTGCATGTATGTTTCCTTCATTTTATATTTTCCTTAGTACAGCAGTGAGAAGTGTGGGTGAGGAAAAGAAATTCTTGGATAATTTTAGGATTATTAAATTCACAATTGCTTTCCTACAACGATGTGTAAAAATTCTATATATTCAACAGCGTTGAAGTTTTTAATCTATATTGTACCCTTTTAATAACTATGACTGCCAGAGGATTACTTTTGTTTACACAGCATCTGTAACAAGAAGGTGATAGAATACCATTATAAACACACAACAAAATTATGAATAAATTCATTGTACTCAAATTGAGCTAGACATGTGTACTCCGCTGCAGTAAATTATGAATAAATTCATTGTACTCAAATTGAGCTAGACATGTGTACTCCGCTGCAGTAAATTTTTAGTCAAAAATCCAAGAGTGGCCTACAAATTGCAAGAGTAACTGATCCATAATGCCCTTAGCTGCTGGCTTTTGGGGAAGCATTCCAATATATTAAAAAGTTTTGTCTTAGATTGTCAAGTCATTAAATGGGTCCACTTCTTTCTTCACAGAGATTAAATTTATAACAGAGCAAGCAGCCTTGGGTATAAGTTTCTGCATATTTACCTACATCTGGGTTTCTGTGAAGTTAATCAGTAGTGTAAAAGAAAAACTTAACAGACAATCTTGACTTCCTTAGAGGAATAGAGCAACAAAAATACAGAATAATGAATACAGATGATTTTACAAAGCAGCTTTACAAAGATGAAATACCTTTATCCTGTTGCAACTAGACAAATGAAACATTTCATGATGAAATAACAGATATATGTCTTTTCATCTATCCAGGTTGTTAACTTTCCATGGCAGACTAGTCTATATAAGAGCTAATATGACCACATTTAAACTCTGAAGACTCACTTAATCATAAGCTTAGAATAGGTTTTAAAGAAAATTTTAAGAATTTTAAAGAGGAAATGTCTACTAGAAGACAATTCTAAATTATCATCTTTACACATGAATAAAGAATACTGCATGATTCATGACTTATTCAATCCATTTTTCTTTCAACGGCATTACTAAATACTGATTCCATTCCAGGGATCGTGCTTACTACAAGGATGTGAAGGTGAATAATTCATATCTACCTGCTAATTCTAAGCCAACAGTAATTTCTTACTTGTCATAACATTTTAAAATATACCCTGCTTGTATTCTAAGTGTTAAAACTATACTTAAAATTTTAATGCTGATCATGCATGGTAAAGCCTAAAGCTTTGAGCAACTGCTTAGGATATTTTAAATCTAAAAGTTCGTAAGACCTTCCCCAGTCAATGCAAATCACCCTTATCTTTTGTATTTTGGGAGGGACATCATGTTAAAATATTTTCTGTATTATTTCACAACTTCCATTTATATGATTTTGGATGGGTGTAGTTCTGAGAAGGGGTGGGGGTGAGTACTGTTCTTTCTTACATTGAACTCAAATTTTATTTTTACCTTTTATTTAATATTTGTACTTTCATAATCATGAGAGACACAGGTATACCATCAGTTTGCACAATTTTCAAATATTTAAAAATAGCTGTTAATGCTTTCTGCATCTTCTCCTAGGTTTGTACCACCAATGAATTTTAATGGTACCATCTGTGCTTGTACCCAAATGAATACAGAGTTTCATAAAGTACGCGTTTCAGTTATTACCAAAAGTATTATATTCTGGTGTGTCTGGAATAGTCCTGTCTCATATTATTTCTTGAAAGTGACCATTCCCTTTTTCATTTTGCTCAAAATTGTGTATAACAGAATACCGACAATAGTGTTCAGAGTAAAAAGGGAAAAGTTTTTGGAGTTTTTCAATTTGTGTAGGGGCAGGGGGCACACTAGGCAGGGCTAGAGCAGGAGGCCCCCGGAGAAGAGAAATAGGACACTGTATTAAGAACAAAAACAAGTTACAGCAGCTCTTGTGGTTAACGCTGCCAGCGAAGACGGCAGTCTGTGGTCACATATCCTCTCTACGCTTTACCTGGCGAGACTGCCTTTATAGAAGTGAGAAAAAAACAAAGCTTGACCCCAGACCCTACCGGAAAGTCCCCAGAGAGCCTTCCCCATGCTCCCTAGTAACCAGCCGATTGACCAATCAACTAGTGACACCCTCAGTGGACAGAACGCAGGGCGAGCCCACAGTCAAGATCTATAAAAGCTGTACACTTAGGCTGTGTCCAACGGTGGCCCACTTTCAGGCGCCCCGGCTTCTCTCGCTGAGAGAAAGCAGCTTTATATTTGCTTTTGCTTTATTAAAAGTTACTTTCGCTTTGGCACTCTGGTTTCAATCTGACTCTCCTTCAACCTTCTGCGTCGGAGCGGGAGTCAGGCAGGGTTAGGCACCACCTCGGTGTCCTGCACTCCTGCTGGGGGCGGTGGGACCCCGTCCCAGACCCCCGAGGGTCTTGTCATTTGTATTAATAATGAGAATAGCTAAAGGCATATCCAAATATCTTAGAATTATTCACATAGGTGGAGACAGTGCAAGTACAATAGATGATTATCCTGAACATGCACCATAGACAAAAATTTACTCCTTTGTAATATGTTGGCTAAAATTAACCTTAGGAAGTAAAAATATATGTTTAAAATTTAATAATTTTGTCTCACCTAAAGAAAGTACAGTTAAAATATTCTAAATCGGCAAAATAAGAGATAAATGTAAATAAACATTTATTCATCCACTCTAAACTTCCTAATTGCCACACTTTTAATTATTTTCATTTTAAAGTAAGAGTATAAGAAAAAAAATTCAGTTATTTCTATAGAAAGAAAGAAAGAAACAGGTAAACAGAATGGAAGGAAGGAAGAAAGGAAAGAAGGAAGGAAGGAAGAGAGGGAAGGAACGAGGGAAGGAACGAGGGAAGGAAGGAACGAGGGAAGGAAAGAACGAGGGAAGGAAGGAAGGGTCCTTGAATGAACTGGTGCTCACGCTTTCCCTCTAAACATTGTCATTTATTTTAACCATACAGTTTATTTTATCTCCCAGGACCTTCGTTTCATTTCACTTTAAATAGGGAAGTTGAGGTAGATACATGGATATTATAGAGCATGTGAAATGACTTTAAAACTAGAAAACTAACTATAAACTATTTACAATAGGAAAGGATCAACTGTAACCTTGAAGTTATACAGATCAAAAGCTCAAAATAGAACAAAGAACTCAAATTAACTTGCAATCATTTGAACATGTGGCCACCTTAAATCAATATTGCGGCCTCATCAGCTTTGTGAAGTATTTTTAAAAGTGACTTGTAAAGGGAATTGTCAAAATTCCCTCAAGTGAAGCAATAAACGATGAATGTTCATAATTGCTATCTAAAGGGAGCACATTCTGTATTCTGTTTCATATAAAACAAGTTTTTTTTCTTGTGCTTTAAATTAATAAGGTTTAAAATACCCATTTTAGCTCCTAAAGTAGGAGCATTCAGGACACATTTTGCCACAGCTGAGGGATCTTTGACAATTCCCTTCCTCAGTTACCTTTGCAGATTACTGGGCACTTCCGTTATAAATTCAAGATTTTAAAGGTTTCTACAGCTCCTCTTATTTATCTCATCAAAAAGAATCATTTACTTAAAGAAATAAGATCACACACCTGCTTATTCCTGCACTGTGGTTAGTGCTTTTACATTGTGAAACTTTTTTTTTTTCTTGAACAGATGGGAGATATTGCTTAGAGAAAACTTGCATTTGCTAGCTTTTTTGAAAACATATTTTCAAGATTGTCAAAACATTGCAGAATCATTAGGAGACTCCCCATGTTAGAGTCTTGTCAGACATTTCATTACAAATCCGCATTAAGATTTTAGCTATTTTAGATCACAAACAGCCATAGCCAAGCACAGTCTGTTAGTGAAGTTGGAATTTGTTGAAGGAATGTTACAAATGAGTTGTTATAGTTGCAGCTCAAACTGTGTATGCTGCTAGAGCCCTGTAAAATTAGACTGGAACTTTACATCAAGCATTGATGCAAATTAACATCACCAGCATATTGGGGAAAATGTTGTTTGTGGTCAAGTCTTTCTTTCTTTTAATAATGTATCTCAACAAAGTAAAATAAACAATTATACTAAATTTGCTATCCAATCTGCAAGTGCCTGGCAGCTCTATCTTTTCTAGTTGTATTATCTAAAGCAAATGCGTAAATCTTTCTTTTCAATTGGCACTGAGATTTTCGTATTACGTCAGTAAACTGAATCCAGAAAATACAAATAAATGCTGTCGAACATCATAAATATTTTTTAACCAGTTTGAGGTAAATTATGCTTCAATAAAAAGAAAATAACACAAAATTTAGTTATTTTATGATGACAAAGATCTAATTTCTGTTGTTATACATTTTTTTATTATTTCACAAAAAACTCCATGTACTATTTGCTGAAGAACCTGAAGAAAGAAGCAACTATTAGCTGGGTTTTTGATATTTTCAAATTTCTTGATGGTTCTTAATGTGTACATCCCACTCAGCAAAGAAAGTCACAAAGACAGGCCTGAAGTCGATGTAAAGGAAGAAGAGTTTCCCTTAGGAAAGGGTTACACAAAAAGAGGTTGGGAAATAGTTTCAATAAATATCTTGAGAAGATAATGCAATCTATTATGAAATACAAGGAGATAAAAATTGGAGAAAGTATCATGTTTTATTTTATAAAGAAAAATATCATTGGGCTATTAGTTGATAGAGTAAAATTGTGGAATATCCCTTGTTTCTTACTGGTTGGATTTTAAATTTTTGTATTTGATTTGAGCTGGCTAAACATTAGATTCTGGGTTCATGAAGAATTCATACAACTTGAAATAGTTTTAGCTTTCTGTATAATTACTGAAAAAATTTTTAAATTAATTAGTTGATCTGGTCTAAAAAAAGGACTTTACAATAATTATTGGACATTTCAATAGCAACAAGAGGATTTGGAAAATTCGAGTTCAAATTTGATCTGGATAACTGGGCGTGGTGGTGCACTGCTGTAATCCCAGCCCTCAGGAGGCTGAGGCTGGAGGACAGCCATGTGTTGAAGGCCAGCCTGAGCTGCAGAATGAGCCCAAGACCAGCCTGAACTGCACAGCAAGACCCTGTCTCAAAAAACAAACAAACAAACAAAATTTGATCTGTTTGTAGTTCTCAAGTTCTTAAAAAAAATCATAAATCTATCCATTTAGATGAATACAGAACAGTTATTCTATAAATATATTAAATTCAATCAGTAATTAAGTCATTTTGGGTGTAAAATAATTTGGAATAGGAATTATAATTTCAAATTAATTTTGTGGAAATTTGGTGTTTATGAAGGCTATATGCCTGTTAGAATAAAAGCAGTGGGTTCAGAAGAAATGAGGGATTTTTTAAATCTAACATAACTATATTTGAATACCTCTCTGTCTAAGATGTTAAGGATATATTCTTACTTCTCTTTCAAATTTGTTATTTGCAAAATGGAAATCCATTTTTAAGATTCTTTTTAAGATACATGAGATAAATTCTAGTTTGTGCTCAATAAAAATAAAATTCCCATTCTCCTTCTTCATGTGTACCTTCATGAATAAAAGATTTTTTTAAATGACAATAATCTTGTTGGGCAAAACACTACTATGGAAATCCATTTGAAGTATTCACAGCCCAAGGGTATTAACTGAGCTCCCGAACAAATTCCTGACATCTTTGGAGAATGACATTTTCCTAAGAAGTACAAAAGACACAGCATATTTTGTGCTTTCTCCTGTGAGATAATACCATTCAACATGAGTGTGAAATCATCACAAGTAATAATACCTGAGTAGCTGTGATACTGAGATAATATGCAGGTCTAGTTTTCCTCAAGTTAAATAAAAATTATTCTTTTCATTCTCTGCATACTCTTCAAAATCATAGAAAAAAGTTCAAATTTGCAATTCAAAATCAAAAAACAATGCATTATCTCCAGATCCATCTGTTTTCATTTGTAGCTAGACTGTGCAATACATTAAAATCTCAGTATTCTAAGACTTCGTTCAATTTACACTGTAATACAAATTCACAAAGATGTCCTATTTCAGTTTTCTATAGCATGTGGATTATTCTTAGAGTCAAGTTTAAACCACTTAAGGATATTTGCAGTTGGAAATTTTAATAAATCATTAGTACTTGCACAATGATAAGACATTTCTGGAAGGAAGCACAATGAGAAAATATACAAATGGCAGAAAGTTACGGATTACTAATAGTAGAGACTCATTGTTTGATGGAAGAGACTTATAAAATTTTAAATGTTTCATTTTTTCATTTAACTTTTGTAAAGTATAATCACCCAATAATTATTCAATTTTTACTGTTCATACTGAATGTATTTTCTAAGGTCTTCAAAACTTTTCACCTGCATAGAATTTAAAAAAATGTAACAGAAGCAATAGAAACTTGTTAATATTTCTTTCTAAGAGCTAATTTAAAGAGGGCACTTACCATGTAGTTAGTTCCTGGAAATAACTGATTTCACATTAATAATTAGCAGTAAAAGGAGTCAATGTATAGATCTAAGTGTGGTTGTATGATTGGGGATAAAATTTAAGTCTCTTACATTTCTGCAACTTTTTTTCTAAGGTTCAGTAATGATTTTAATGTTACGGGAAGTATAAGCAGATCTCTGGCACACACTTCATTTACTTTTCTTTGTTACCATGTTTAACTGTTAGCTAACTTGTCGAGGGTAGACAAAGTACTGTAAAACAGGAATTTCTCTAAGTTAAGAGAATTAAATATTAAATATATTAAATTGAAAGTTTTCCAAAGATAGAAAAAGAGGCATAACGTTGCCCTTTCTATGCACCTCATTAATGTGCACTGAATTTTACTTGTGTTTTAAAAATTACCATGGTAACTGGGCATGGTGATAAACTCCTTTAATCCCAGTATTCTTGGAGGCTGAGGCAAGAGGATCACAAATGTGAGCCCAACTTGGGCAACTTAACAACTTACTAAGATCCCGACGCAAAATAAAAATGAAAAAGCAGTAGGCTTGCTGTTCATTGCAAAGGCCCTGGATTCAGTTCCCAGTACCACAAAAAAAGCTATGATAAATATTCTGATTAGTGAACAGTAACCTACTGAATGTTTTGTGAAGAGATAGAAGAATATAAAATCTTTCATCTTCCTTGATGTATTTCCAGTCTAGGAAATATTTTTTTTGGTAATGGCTATAGGATATACTATACATGCAGGCAATATTTGTTTACTTTAGATTTTCTGCAGATTAATCATGCAGATTTTAATAAGAAAATTTGACATTCAATTCTGCAATATTAATTTTAATATAGTAATGAATATTGAAAATGTACTTTCTTGAGGATATACATGTAATTGAATCTTATCTTTAATTCTATAATAGCAAATACACTTTTGGGTACTTTCTTGGATATTTCACAGATGATTTTATGAAAGCAAAGGACAGACATATGAGAAGAATAGCTAGAATGGAAGATATTATGTTAACTGAAATAAACCTGAGAGAGAAGGACAAAGATAATAGTACATCACTTATTTATTGAATCTGAAAAATTTAAACTCGCAGAAGTGGAGGGTTTAATAGTGATTTGCCAGGGGCTGGTGTTTGGAGGAGATGGGAAGAGGTACGTCAAAGTGGAAAAGGAAGGACATAGTGACAAAATATATGAAAAATATTTCTGAAAATGTACTTTGACAGTGCAGTTTTATGATAATAATATGTGTTCATACCTTTAATTTAACATTATAATTCAAAGTTATCCTGATATCCTCCCATCTGCTGCTTTTAGAGGACAAAGTCATCTGTCTTCAAATTAGCGTTCTCAGGGTGTCATTTAATCAGGGCTTTGCAATTAATACCAAATAGGAAAAATACCCCCACAGATTAGAAAATGGGGAATGAAAATGTTTAACTCTCAAATCAGTCTAATAATAATAGCTATTTCTGATTGCAAAAAGTTTCATGTAGTTTGTACTTATGTTAGCAATACCATTTGTAATCAACAAAACAAGTAAGAATAGTATGTACAGATATTTTATTTGAGAACAAAAATATAACTGATTTTTGTTTTGAATCATGGTTTAATATTTACATACCAATGTAAAACTGGAATATAGAGGTTAACTTGAAAATGTATTTTAAACATATCATTTAAATTTTCTAAATTCATGTCAGCCTGTGAGAATATTTAAAGTCAGGGTTACAGTTATAACACAAATTTTGTTGTCTCTCATCTCATTTGCTCTGCAGGAAGTCAGCCCCAATTGAGCTATCTATTTCTGTTCATCAGCAGGGAGTGTTACGTGTGCTTGATCAAAACAAAACAACAACCAAATCTGTATGTAATAATCATTTTGCTGTGACGATTATACCATTTTCTTTTATGACACTAATATTTGTGAACTGTAACAATGATGCTACATAAATACAATTTACTTCCCCAGCATTTCTCATAAACACTGTGAGGATGGAAACCATGCAGAGGGTGATGTATTGATGTTTCCAAATCTATTACTTCAAGTACTAGAATAATGCCATATGACTAAAATATCTAGAGATACTCCCTCATTTTTTCTTGTCACATAATATGCCTTAATTCCATCTGTTTCCAAGAAACAGATGTATTCTTTTGCTTAGAAAAATAAGTTCACTAACTTCTTTGTGGAATTTAGTCACTAGTCTATCATAGGGAAGGTCAGTCACTCGGCCTCCTTCCCTCCTTCTTTGTTTCATCTCTACATTTGGTGATAGAAAACTTTTCTGTTAGACCCTTAGCAGTTCATAAAGCAAAGCCAGTCATATGTGAATTTTTAAATGCAGCTAGCACAGTTAAGATACTTAAGGAAATGAAAAATAAACCAAAAAAAAAATTAAATAATTTTTAAATTAAAAACAAAATTAATCTGGGACTATCAGCTTCAGTTTGTAATATAAAAAACATTGGATATTGCCATTTCTGTCATTGCAGTATGAAAACCAGCTGTTGAATAAATGGGAAGCCATTGACTTTCTTGAATTCGTCATAAACTATTAAAATAATAGGAAACCTGGAGAAACAGGTGAACACAAAGAATCACATCAGTGATCCGCTGACCTTAGCAGAAGCCACTGGAGCTCTAAATTGACAAGATGACTCAAGTCGTAACCGACATTAGAGAATTGATGAGGCTGAGCACGTATTACCAGGAGTTGGTGATACTGCTAGGGACTTAATTTCATGCGTATTTCCAAAATTCAGAAATGTAATCTTCATGATCTCATTAAGTTTTAATGAGAAGAGAGCAAAAAATTTAAAAAAAAAATCTTAGTTAATGGCTTGGCGGGAAAAGGTAACTATTTTGAAAAACACTTGTGTCCTTCTGCACAGCAAAGTGTTAGTTTCCAGGGAGAAAAAAGAATTATCCGACCCAGGAAAGAGGGCAGTTTTGTAACTTTAGCCACACTAGCTAAACTGCCTCAAATACATGTAGGGCTGGGAAAGGAAAGAAAAATGCATGCAAGTCAAGCCAGGAACAAAGGCCAACACCGATATGGAGACATGATATTAGAGATTTCTCCACTTTGCCCATAGTTCCCCAACAAAGCAGCCTCTGATATAATAACAGTGTATTACAGCTGAGAGCTGCTAGGCAGAAGATGTACTTCAGGAAAGTTTTTGGTGGTCTTGTTTTGTTTTGTTTTAGGAAAACCCAAGACCAAAGGGTATACAAAAAGGACCCTAGGAGAACTGTACTTCCTTCCAACACCTATACTACAGCAAATATTCAACATAGTGTTAGGTCCAGTGGGTCTGGGGTCTAGCGGACCTTGCTGGGCTTGTTTCTCTCTCCAATGTAGAAAGAGGAAGAGGATCAGAGAAGACCAGTGTAAACTGAAAATACTTTTAATTTGCAGAAGGAAGCAATACAAAGCCACTCCAAGGAGGGGTGGGGAAGAGCTGAGTCAATGCCTAATCTTTCTGTGGTCTTGTTTTGTGAGGTAGGGGTCCAGTCTCCACCCCACAAGGGTCACCAAGGTCAGCACTTGATTGATTGGAAATTGAACTTGTTGCTAAGAGTTTGGTCTTCTGGGCAAGTTGGGGAATTGAGCAGGTATGGCGACCCTCACTGGGAGGGACAGTGTTGCTTGTGGAGAGGCAGGTGTCAGAATCACAACCTGTCAGTTTCAAACCATAAAACTTCCTGAAAACTGCTTGCTGTTCACAGTCCCAGAGAGGCTGCTTTTTCTACCCTCTAAAAAGGGCCTGGGTGTTTTTTAACCCTACCTAAGGGTTCCTTCTGTCCCTGCAATAGCTCAACTACTTTATATAGAAACATAAAATCTCACATGGAAGGTGTATTTTTGTTTCTGTTATTTAATTTACTATGTCCTGTTTCCAACCAAAATGTGTTTTGTCTTTTGGGGCCTCTATAAAATACCATAAACTGGTATTATAAGCTTATAAACAGCAGAAATTTACTTCTCACAGTTCTGGAGGCTGGATCATTTAATAGCAAGGCATCAACAGATTCAGTGTCTGGTGAGGCCTCCTTTCTGGTTCATAGATGCCACCTTCTAACTGTGTCCTTGTAGAGGTGCAAATCAGAAACCCTGAGCCTTTTCTTATAAGGGTATTAATCAACATCATCCCTCCAAATTCTGAATCCTAATACCATCATTTTGAGCATTTGCATTCCAAATATGAGTTGTGAGAAGATATCTTAGTTACTTTTTCTCACTGCTGAGACAAAATACCCAACACTGAAAGTTAGAGGAGGAAAGATTTATTTTGGCTCACAGTGTAGAATTTTTGTGGCATCCAGTGGGTAAACATCTGTTTAAATTGATGCAGGGCAGAAAAACTGTTGACCTGAGGAGTTAAAATGAATCAAAGAGAAGGTGTTTTATCCACTTGGGCAGAGGCAAATCTTGCCAGAAAAACAAAGAAAAGATCCTAAAAACAATTTGATAAATTTAAAAATTCAGCATAATTGTCATCATGCATTTCTAATCTAAAATATACACAAAAGCTCAGCAGAACATGCCTTTGTTACTCATAAACTGGGAGTTTAAATCAGTTTGGGCTTCATTCCAATAAAGTGTCCTGACTTCCCCACAAAGGTATTTCATGTCTCTCTAATCAGTTTGCTGGCTCAAATTCAACATCACAGTTTGTAGAGGTTTCAGTTCATAATTGGCTTGGTGGTATGGCAGAGGGACATCACAGAATGGAAACAGTTTATGGCAGGCAGAAGGCAGCCAAGCAGTGAAATAGTAAAGCAGCAGCAGCAGCAGCAACCTGCCCATCCCTTAATCCCTTCCAGGGTACCTGTTGTTTGGGTCCTGCCACCCACATCCTGGGTGGGCCTTCCCATGATCCACACCAAGAACTATGCCAAACCAATCAGTGGACTGATTTAGTAATTACACACCCTTAATCCCAGCATCACACCCTAGATCCAGCCGCCACTGAAAGCTTCACCTATGACTGCAAGAGGCTTTGGGAGGATATCTAGGCACAAGTATAACAAGGTATTAGCACTCAGCTTTTTTCTTTTGGTTTTATGATACAGGTCTTACTATGTAGTTCAGGCTGTCCTTGAACTCTCTATGTAGACCAAGTTGCCTCAAATTTGCTGCAATCATTCTGCTGCACCCTTCTGAGTGCTGGGATTACAGGCTTGTGCCATTGCGCATGGCTTAAGAGCTATGGAAAATATTCTGAAGATATAACTACATACTGTAGAATACCAGAACAAGAAAAAAGAAATTAGTAAATAAAATATTTGAAATGATAATGTCAAAGAATCTTACAAAGTTAGGACCATGAACAGAACCACTGATCTAGGAAACTCAAAAGCAGGAAGCACAATAAATACTAAAAAAAAAAAATGCTTCAAAATCTCTAAAGACAGAAAAGGTATAACAGGAACATCTTTCAAAAGATAAATATAGCATTCCTATATACAGCACTTAACAAGAATGGAGCTTGCATTACCACAAATTGCTCTGGCTGAGTTGGTGAATAAAGGTGAAAGCCTATGATATTACTGTATAATGCTGTAGATTTATATGCACTGTTCACTTAGGCTATACTACATTTATAAAAATGTTTTTCTTCAATAACAAATTCATGTTAGCTTACAGTAAATTTTTTGTGCTACTCAGTTCTCCATCACAGTATTAGTTACTTTCCTCTCATTGCTGAGACAAAATACCCGACACCCAAAGTTAAAGGAGGAAAGGTTTATTTAGATCACGGTTTGTAGAGGTTTCAGTTCACAGTCAGCTGGCTCCAAGGCAGGGTGACAAGGAAGACAGGCAGAAAGAAGCAAGGTAAGCAAGGGAATTTAGCAACTTCTTTCTCCCCTTATATTTCATACAGGCTGCTAGGATTAGGGCAGTGCCAAATGGATCAATGGATTGATTTAGTGAACACACACCCTTAATCACAGCATCACACACTCTAGATTCAGTCACCTCTGTAAAAGCCCCAGATATGACCACATGAAGCTTTGGGAAGACCTCTAGGTGTAAACTATAACAATCCCTATTACAAAATATCTGAGATATTTGACTTAGAGGTAGGAAAGTCTTATTTTCGGCTCAAGGTTTCGGAGGTTTCAGTCCATGGTTAATTAGTCTTACTGGTTTGGGGCCTTCATGAGTTTACATGGCAAACATGTCAGAGGAGCCTCAGTGGGACTTGGAATATGTACATGGCAAAAGTACATGTTCAGCTCTGTGGGACTTGGAAGCAAAGAAAGAGAAGAAAGAAAGCCTGGGTGGGAACATCTCTTTCAAGCATACAAGCCCAGTGACCACTTCCTCCCACTAGACTCTATCTATTAATGCTTATAGCACCTCTCAGTAGTGCCGTCGGCTGCAGGCAAGCCTTCAACAAATGGCCTTTGGGGGAAAATTCAAGATCCATGCACAGCATAGTTCATGTATATTTACAATTCCTTTTAGCTTTCTGATTCTAACTGTAACAAAGTATTTCATTTTACTCTTCCCCCCCCAGTATAACACAGATCACTTCCATCTCCCTAATACTATGTAAAATATGATTGTCCACATGATCGCTTCTGGAAGGGTGTAGAGAGTTCTTTAGTTCACACTTATACAGAACTCTAGGAGAAAGCAAATAATCACCTGTGACGATGAGGGAAAGGATCAGAAACAGCCTTAAAGTTTACCTTTGTGGAAGACATTGTCAGATCTGTGTTTTGAAGAGTCGAAGATTTCCAACTTGAAAAATAAGCATCGTGTAATAGAGGCTTAAAAGAATGTAAGAAAGTCTTGCTTTTTATTTCAAGTTTTATATGAAGTATCATGACTTTTGTATGTATATTTTTTTTAATTGACTGGTGGCAACTTGTCAAGCAGCATGTGTTAAATATTTCAGGATAGCTGTCAATCCACATATTCTGTTATCTCATATTTTTAATCTTATTCTGTAGTTGGCATTTCTTAAATATTGATGGAATTAAAACATTCAAAAATATGTCAATTCAGTGGAAATTTTTCTTTTACATTTGAAATTGTCATGAAGGAAACGATGAAACCAACAATGGCACTGATTGCTAGGCATCAAACATTCTGCTCTACATAAAATTTCATCATTCATTATCTTTTCAAAACCTCAAGAATATAGAGATATCTTACCCACTGTTAAAGTTTATAACTCACAAGTTTTGTTGGGTTTCTTTCTCTACATGTCAAACAAATTGGGTAGTACAAAGTTACAGCCTTGAAAGAAACAAACTTTACACTCTCAAAGACATTGTATGGTCAGCAAATCAGTACTCTGATTTCGAATAATGTCTAGTGCAGTGAAAGAAAAAAATGCAGGGCAATCAGGGAAATTCTTGGGACAGGAAGAATTACTTTTGCAGAGAAAAGAAACTTTCTCAAATGGGAACACAAGTGTACTAATACATAAATGAAGGAAAGTAATTAGTTGTGCAACAATGAGGCCAAACATCTTCAGGCAGAAGCTGTATAAAATACAAACATTTGGAAATAGAAAGGAGTTTGAGGTATTTAGTGCAGCAAAAGCTAGATCGTAGTAGGGTCCTAAAAAATAAGCAGGAAAATACGGGCCATGGAGTCAAAAAGATGAGCAGAGGTAAAAAAGAAGCTTGAAAACCATGTAAGACATTGGATTTCACCTAGTGGCAAAGGAATCCATTTAAGAGTCGGACAAAGGAGAGATAAGTGATTTTATTAAGATTGTGCAAGATGGTACGTGAAATGTGGAGCAAGAAACCAGAATCCAAATTTAGAAAATTTCAGTTTCAATGTTAAATTTGTTCATGGTCAAATAAGTACTAAGTAATGGAGGTCAACGGGCATGTGATGGTAATGACATTAACCCTGATACCTATGTTACTTAGCACGAGGGAAACACAGAAATCAATTTATAGATTCAGATTATGTATTCTAGCTGTTGAGCACAAATGTCTTTTTAGAAGAAAATACCTTTTAAGTGACAGTATAGACTTAAAAGAAATTTTCCTAATGTGAAATATTTTTGAAATCTTTTTTACAGAATATATCATAAATAAATTCAACTTTACTTTTTCCTTTAATTCAAGAAATCTTGTATTAATGATAATATACTACAGTGACTAATACAAAATTTTTTTTTTTTTTTTTTGGTGGTTCCGGGGATCGAACTCAGACCCTTGTGCTTGCAAGGCAAGCACTCTAATCACTGAGCTAAATCCCCAGCCCCCAAAATTTTTAACTTTGGTTCTACATCCTATAAACTATAAATTTTTAATTTTGTGATTTTTGTAAAATACACATATTAAAACATCTTAAAGTGAAATTGCTTATATTTACCACAAAATGAAAGTAACTGTGAAACTTAGAAGGACCCATGCATGTAAATAGCAATACAGTGCCAGGCCCACTAGAAGTGCGTATTATGTCAGCTAATATTTTTAATCTCACCATTTTTTTTCTCTTGATGAACCTATATCCAAATAGAAAAGTATATTTTCTATTTCTTCTAGACTTTATTTAATAATCGTCACTCAATGCAATATCTATTGCTTTATTATAGGAACAAATACGAGCAAGAAATAAAAATGATATATTTGAGAGATACAACTCAAAGGTATGAATGACACCCTAGAGACATAGAGGTTATTGCAGAAAAAGAAAATAACTAATGAATAATCCTAGTGTACATCAATGACTTACGTAAAATAGAAAGTTCCATCGTTCCTTGGGACTCCATGTTTTTTGCCCATGTTGCTATAAACAAATAATCAGGATAGGGCTTATTTTATTTTCTTTCCTTCTTCTGATTAACTTGGATATATATCTCTTATTTTATTAAACTGGTAACTTATATAGTTAGTTTGAAATTCTTTATTTAAATATATTTTTGTGTATATACATATGTCTGTTGAGTACATGTATTTAAAGGAATAAATTTTACTTAAACACTTTTCTAGCTACACTCCATGAATTTGACATGTATTTTTCTTTCATTTACAATATTTTCTAATTTCCAATACAATTTCTTATTTGATAAATTATTGAGGTTTGTATCCCTTAATTTCCTATTTTTATGGTTTTCTATTCTTTTTAAATTCTAATTAAGAAACTTTGTTTTTTAAATCATTTGGTGTGATTTCAAATCCTTTAACTATATTATGTCTTCTTTAAATATATATTCCAATTTGGAGAATATTAAATGTATCCTTGAAAATAATACGATGTTATGCTATTGTTGGTTGGAGGGTTACTGAGATTTCATTTAGTTCAAAGTGCTTGTTGGAGTTGGTCTTCTTCCATATAATTACTGATTTACTTTCTAAATTTTCCATAAATCTCTCATTTTTCTGTAAATTTACAACCATTAATATTGAGTTATTTATTTTTCACCTAAATACTTTCAATTATTGCTTTTTTCTTTTGTGGATCTGGTGCTAGACGTGAATATATTTACACATGTTTTACCCTCTTGACTAAATGATGTGAGTAGGGTGATTATAAAAGTAATATTCATTTACTTAATCTTTTTACTTTTTTCAGATTGCTTAATTTCAATGATCTCTCTTAAATCAATTGTTTTTTTTTGCTATTTTTTCATTTAGATCTTTGAACATATTTATGATAGCTGCATTGCAGTGTTTTTCTGCTAAAATAAAGATTATGATCCCTTCAGACACACTTTATTTTGTGGGGGGCGAGCTCGGGGCCTTGTGCTTGCTAGGCAAGCCCTCTACCACTGAGCTAAATCCCCAGCCCCAAAGATAATTTCTGTCAGATTATTCTTCTGCTGTGCAAGTCAAATTTCTTTGGTTCTTTTGATTTTGTAATTGCTCTTGATTACCGAACAATCTTTAAGTTATATTCTACCAACTCTAAACTCTGACCCAATATCTCAGAGCTGCGTTCATTGTTTATTTGTTTAGTGATTTATCTTGCCTAAGTATGTGGTATATTTCCACTTCACAGTGTGCAGTCACTTCTCATACTCTTCCTCCTCTTCTTCCTCCTACTCCTCCTTTTATTTTTTTCCTATTTATATTTTTAAGGTTGGAATTCTGAAAATTGCACCAGGCTTTTAATAGCTTGGAGGTAAACCCAATGTAGTTGGTCAGAAATGCTTGTTAGATACCTTCAACCAGTAACTTTCTGTCTTTTGCCAATGGTTATGTATATGGTTTGAGGAACAAAAGAAAAACCCTCTGTCTCAACTTTGCTTTCTTTGAGGCCTTCACAAGCTGCCTCTCTTCATACATGCGGTCTCCCCACCAGGGAGAAGCAAGTGGGTAGCTGTTGCCCTTCCCAGGCTCTCCTGAGCACGCTGCCCTGCATACTCATTTATTGTTCCAGGCCACCAGGGATATCTGAAATCTTATTAGATCCATTACAGTTATCTTATTCCCCTTGTTCATTGTTCATCTTTAATTTCTCTAACAAGTAGCACAACATTACAGTAGTTGTCGATTTTACCAATTATTCACTACCAATATATACTTAATTTTCAACAAAACCCCTATGCATTTTCCAGCACTCAGCTCCAAATACATCCATTTCTTGTGTCGATGAAGCTGTTTCCACAGCTTGTTTCACCTCAGAAAAACTACTTAGATCATGGAATGCAAGAGAGGACCTGGGATTGAAGGTAGACTTACAATGCCCTAACTAGAGTACTGAAGAATCGCATTGCTATTCTTCAATGTTGGGCATCATTGTTACTATTAATCTTGTTTCCACTTGTTCTAAGTTTCTGGTAAATTTTCAGAGTTTACAAAATGCTCCTCAGAGCCTTTGGACAATGGTTAAAATCTTGTCTCTCCACCAGGTCTCTCTTGGAACCAACGCAGCGGGGGAGTAACAACAAGCCACCACAACTGAGGTGGGCAGGCTTCAAGGCCTTCGCCTGATGTTTGCTGACACAACTGCTGATGGGGCCTCTATGGCAAATTTGGGGTTGAAAGTCACAGCTCACTATTCAGGCTTCTCTGGTGCAATTCCAAGGGAAAGGGCATCAGAGTGTTTTATAATTTCAAAAAACTGGAAATTTACCCCACCCATTTCTGGTCCTTTGATGAAAGAAAGATATTTTTGATATTTGTTTTATAATTTTATTGCATTTATGTTCACTTATCATTCTTCGTGTACACCAACTTCTCCAACACCAAGTCTGGGATACATAAGACAGAAGGAAAACCCAGAGACCTCCTCACTATATTTGTGTTTTGGCTCTTAAGAACCCTTCCTGTCCTGCCTTCTCTCCATACTTCAGAACCTGTTTATCTTTGTTTTATATATAAACTTAAATAATGTTAAAGATTTTCAGGAGTACATAGAAGTGGAATTAAAAGAGAAGTATACCTTAACAGGAGCACCTGCCTTCTATTTGTTTACCTTTTAATGTACATTGGTCATCGTATATGAATAATGAAAAAGATAATTTGAGGCTCTGAATACTATCTTCGTTTTGGAAACATTCACCTTCACTTTTGGTATGAAGCTAGCCTCGATTATTAACTACAAATCTCACGTTACTTGCATCCATCTGGTTTTTAGGTATCTCAAAGCTTGGGGAGGGCTAGCCTACTTTTGAAGAGCCTTCCCAATAATATCGGCCTCTTGATTATAACAGAAAGCCCCCCATTTTTCAGTCTCTGAAGCCCACCATGTTGAGCATGCAACATTGAGGCTAATAGGTAGATTTCTGGCTCAAATTTGACATAATTTTTCAAATCTATAATTTAATTTTTTGTCATATGGAATGTAACATAGCCTCAAGGAACCTCACTTTCCTTTTTACTTAAAATCCAGTAAAGACATACACAATATACAATTTTTAAATGTTAAATAATATAATGCATATAACTTATTTAGCCACATGTCTCAGAAAGAACTGGTATATGTCTAATAAGTTATTGGGCAGTGAAAGTATATTTTTGTTGAATGTGTTCCCTCACTTGATATGTATTCTTAAAAAAATGGTTTTATTCTTCACTTTTGTAAGGACCTTTAAAATTAAATTATTTCAAAAAAATTAAATTATTTCTATACTTGTCTTATCTCATATAAATTGTGATTAGTTAAAGAAAAATGACCATATTTTTCAGTAGTTAGTTCACTTCAAACTATACACGTTTTCATTTTAGTATTACAAATTTAAGAGTAAAAGATAAAATCTTCATGTATCACACAATATATTTCTCCTTGCCCTGAAGCACTCACTGTAATTCTCACATGACTATGTTCTTATTTACTCTGACTTTCACAAAAATAAGCTGCTCTTCCTCTCATCATATTCATTCTTCCATGTTTATTTCATATACTGTTCTCTACACATGGATTTATTTGTTCTCCAGAAGTCATATATATATATGACTAAAGCCAGAGTCCTTTTTTAGTTGACCTTTGTATTATATGAAGTGTATTAACCCTGACTCCTCTTCAAAGATGGATATTGAGACAGAAAAGCCAAGCTGTATTACTGAGTTGCATTATCGTTATCCACTTCATATCTCACTGAACCCTGAAACATTTTTTTAAAATTATGCTGAACTCAATTAAATATCTTTTATAATCACTGAGAAGTTAAAGATTGCCAGTTGTGTATTTCTAACAAATAATCCCTGAATAATTTCATTTAGGTTTCATAATTCTTCATTTTGTTTCTTAAAAAATTTAAATTGATAAAAATCATAAATATCAATTGGCTTTCAACAAGTTGTGTGTATATTTATACTGGTAACATGTAAAATATGTGTATTTGATTTTGTCCCTCTTGTTTTGAACTGTGTTTCTTCTATAGCAGCATTCATTTAAGAGTTATTCTGTACACATTTTTACATACATAGAAGAAAGTTTAAAAAATAATCATGCTTGATCTCATTAAAAGAAGCCTTCTAAAACGCAGATAAATTAGAGATATCTCACTTAGTATTACTTTCCAGATATACATATTTATTTTAGGTCATTTTTAAAAAGGAGTTTTCTTATTAGTAGTATGTGTATATTTCTCATTTGGGTGGTTTTTACCAAGTAAGTGAGATAGTAGGTGACTATGATGAATAATAATAGTATTAATAATAATGAAATTACTTGAAGCAGGATAAATTCTAAATCTTTATTTTCAAGACCTTTGGCAGATAATGCAAATACGCATAGTGAGGTTAAATTTTTTAAGTACAAGAGAAGCTACAGTGAGTGTTAAAAATAAGCATAAATGGCAAGGTAGAAAATATTGGTCGATATGGCAACAAAAAGTGCATTTAAAGCCATATTGTGGAAAAGGCAACACATTTTTATTGCCCTGAAGTGAAGTGAAAATCACAACTCAATAAAGAACAATATCTGCATTTAAATCAGATTTCAAAATTCAGTTATAGTGCTTACATTTAGAAGTCAAGATATTTATTTGACAAGCCTTTATTTTTCTGGAGAACCAAACCTCTAACATCTGATAACACTCTATTCCATCTATATACTATGGTCACCAAATAATTATATAAAAGGCAGGGTCTGATAAAATTTTTGTAGGCTTGTGACAGAAATTTTTAATGATTCCTTTATATGAGAGAATACACAAATATAAATGCACACACTTTGTCTATTAGAGGATACTGTACTGAACTTTTAACAGTATCTAAAGGAAAGAGGAAAGACAAGATTTTTCGCTTGCCATGGTCTAAATAAACAATATAAAAATTTGAATGTCTACAGTCAATACTATAATTATCAGTAAATTTATAATGTTTTATATCCAATCAGAGAAATGCTCACATCGAATGTTGAAAAAAATTAAAATGGAGAACACTTCACATGTACTAGCATTTTTTTTACATGTATTAGTATTACTTAAAGATGATTCTAAATAAAATAAATTTTTCTCCTTTGATTAATGAATAAGGCCAGATTTACCTAAGGGTAACAGATATATGAAGTGACTCAGAAATCATGTACAGTCAGATGCTGCAGGATTATTTGTACTGCATAATTATTACGTTTACCCATTCACTCATAAACTATGTACTATTATTTACATATAATTTTGCTAAATAAATCATTACTAGTGGTTAAAACAAATGTATTCCTCAACTTGGAAAAAGAGAGGTGATGATAGCCCAGTTATACTACAGCAACACTGGAGTTAGATCATGCAACTCAGCTTTACATGTTTTATTTCCATCGCATTTGATTTGTAAATAACATTAAAGCTCGGTGGTTAGATTAAAATATTTGATAATGTGTTAACATATAATGCTGTATGAAACACAAAGAATCATGCAAATACCAGGTAGGATAATTAAGTTTCAGTATGCAGGTAGAGGACCTTTTATGTCATTCATCAAATAGGTATTTGGTCTTCCCATAAACTACATGTGAATTGATATCTGAAAATACAGACATGTGAAGTTTTTTTTTTCATTTTTTAAAATTTTTTTTATTATTATTTTACCAAGAACATGTGTTGGTACATTGTATACATAATGATCACATGTATCATGGTTATTTTGTACCTGTACATGATATATCTTGGTCCCCTGCACCTTCCCCACCCCTCCCTTCCATTCCTCCCTTTTCCTTATTTACAGCAGGTTTATTTACATTTTTCCATGGTTTTCCCTTTTTCCTTTCTTTCCCTTTTCCCTTCCTTCTTTGCCTTTTCTAGTTCTCCTCTCTTCTGAATATTATCTTTCTTTTACCTAATATCTACTATGCCTCTTTGTCTTTATGTAAACTTAGGGTTTCTTACATCAGAGAAACAATTTGATGTGTACTCATGAGTGACTGATTTATTTCACTTAAGAGTATGTTCTCAAGGTGCATCCATTTACCTACAAATGACTCTAGTTTATCCTTTTTTATGGCGGAGTAATACTCTATTGTGTAGAAAAAACATATCTTCTTTACCCATTACTTAGTTGTTGGGCATTTGGGTTGTTTCCAAGACTTAGCTATTAGAAATTGTGTTGCAAAGTCAACACCCAAAAGTCAATACCATTCCTATATACAAATAACAAACTCACTGAGAAAGAAATAAGAGAAGATATACCTTTCACAATTGCATCCAAATAAATGAAATACTTAGGAATCTATCTAACAAAGCAAGTAAAATATCTCTACATTGAAAACTGCACTACTCTAAAAACGGAAATTGAAAAGGATATCAGAAAATGGAAAGACATACCATGTTCTTGGGTAGGCAGAACCAACATAGTGAAAATGGCCATATTTCTTAGATTACTGTACAGATTTAATGCAATTCTAATCAAAATACCATTAATATACTTCACAGAATTAGAAAAACACAATCATGAAATTTATCTGGAACCAGAAGAAACCATGAATAGCACAAACAATCCTGGGCAACAAGGGCAAGGCAGGGGACATCAGAAGCCCTGACCTGAAACTATACTATAAAGCTACTGTGATAAAAACAGCATGGTACTGGCACAAAGACAGATCTGAGGACCAATGGAACAGGCTAGAAGATGCAGAAACAACTCCAAACACACTTAAATATCTCATCATCGACAAAGGAGCCAAACACCCTCACTGGAAGAAAGATAGCCTCTTTTATGAATGGTGCTGGAAAAATTGGCTGACCACATGCCGAAAACTAAACTAGATACATGTCTTTCACAATGTACTAAACTAAAATCGAAGTGGGTCAAAGATCTAAACATTAAAACAGAAACACTAAATCTAATGGACAATAGAATAGGAAGAACTCACATGAAGTTTTTTTGCTGTCTTTGAAGATCTCACAGATTTGACAGTATTCACATGTAATCAGACAAATGAAGAATAAAGTTCGAAATAACACATTTATTCAAAAAACAAAATACCAAGATTTATAAAATGCACACCTTAATGAAGTAAGATGTAAGCAAATTGTGTCCTCAATATTTTCTCATTTGTGGGTTGCTAAGTACCTGATACCAAGGAGGCAGGGAATCTTGTGAGTCTTGAATGAAGAATCAAGACCTTTAGTGACTCTCTTACCAAGACTTTGGATTTTCAGTCTCTGTGTGCTTCCTCCCACCATGATGGCCAGTGCCATGCAATTAGTGTCTTGATTTTGTCTGGAGGAAAATGGTGCTTCTTAATTGAATCAAGAAACAAGATAATAAAATTAGGTGCTATGCAGAAAACATGAAAAATCAATGTATGATTTTGGTGATACACAACATTTTACTACAATGCACAAATTATTATTTATTTGATGATTGAACAACACTAGCACAAATTCCTAATTATTAACAAAATATATGCTCTCCTAATACCATGTACTTCTTCCGACCTTTATGACATTCATGAGGCAGTGTATTTATGAAATAGTTTCTTTGTATCTCATTCACTAGACTGTAAACTCCATGGAGGGAGGAAAGCTGTCTGCTGTTATCGGTTATTATACAGCTTAATTGGGCTGAGAGGCACATGATGCACCTTTAGTAAACACTTATTCAGCAAATAAATGATCCTTATTGTACACAACAGCATGTTTCAATTACCAACTGAGGAAACAGTGTGATATAATAGCTACTTTCCACGCTACACCAAGATACCTACTTCATGCAATATTTCCCTGCATTCAAATGCTGGACACTGGTAGCTCTTTTCAAGGACTTACCCTGGCTTGCAGGTGTCTGCTGCACAAAGTGTAAGGGAGTGAACATTAGCTGAGCAAATAACTCTCCACTGCATGCCAAAGGTGGGGGATTGGTCCCTAAACTCCTTTGCCCTCAGGTTGTTTAACTCATTCTGACAACTTTCTCTAAGTTCAATCACTGGGTCTTGGACTGCAGCCTCTCGCTTGGCTCTGGTTTGATTGTTTTCTCCATATCTCAGATTCTCCTGCTTAAACTGGCAGTTTCTGGTATTCTATCCCAAGTAAACTACTTGCACTGGAATCTGTCTCAGCACTAATTGTGGAAGAACCAAAATTAAATCTCATAAATACTGAATTTCACAAAGAGAAGAGAATATATTAAAGGAACAGGATTTGCCATTACGATGCTTTTTTTTTTTGAAGTGTTTTTGTTAAACTATTTTTTTTTTAACTATAGTTATTTTCTTAATGATACAAGTGGAAATTTTGGGGGATGGCATATATTTGTGCTGTATTTATGCTAATAGTAGGAAGCTGTAATTCACATTTTCTCAGAAAAAAAGTTCTTCAGATTTGAAACATTAAAAAATCCTTTTGGGCATTTTGTTGCTTTTTTATTAAAACATGAAGTTTCTACGATACACACCTTTTCTGCTCACTCACCTATCTGTCCAATTATGAATGCATCCACCCATCCTTCTAATAATTATTTCTTGAGCAAACAATGCAAGCTAATACATATATTTTCCTAATAGTCTAAAATGGCTTATTTCTGGTAAAAAACTAGAAATTGGCTAATTATGTAACAGGGAAACTCTATAATTCCTGATTTTCTTTCAGGCCACAAACAAATCCAGCCTATTTTCATTTTGAATTTGGTCATTAAATGTATCATATACATTAGTAGATTCCATTAGAATATGTCCTTTTAAAAATTATCATGGATTATAAAAAGCATACAGGAAAATCCATCTCTAAAACCCATGGCAAAACCTAATGTTTGAACCCATAATTATAATTTTTCACAAGTCAGAAGTTCATCTAGTAATTTAAAGCAGGCCAGAAAGAAATATAAAAATACAAACCATTACCTTGTGACTATATGAACCCTTTCCCCATAGATGTGACTAAATTAGCCTGGCCTTTGCTGAAAAGTGAGTATCTTTTCGATGAAAGGCTCCTTTATGAATCATGCTCTCACCCCATTGAATCCAATGAAGCAAAGATATTTCCATACTAGTATATCAAATTGACTATATGACATAAATAATATTCACAAAACGTACAACTTGATTGCTAAAATAATGGATACATGAATTAGGATAATATTGCCTACAATATATTCACATAGGCTATTATTGTTAAAGTGAAATGTAAGAACTACATTTCAAAGCTCTATTTGTCTGCATAACATTCATTTCATTGTGCAGCAGATTATACTTCTAAAATGATTTCAAGCTGGATTTAAAATAAAGGCAACATTTGATGTAATTTATGCTTACAAAATATTAAGTGCTGTTTGCAATAGCATGCCGGCACCATCCAAATATATGTCTCCAAATGTATCAGACATTCGTTTTTGTCTCATGTTTTGAAATTAGGAAAGTTAATTCACTATGTACCTTAAAATGTTTTATCTCTCTACATGTGAGTCATTGCATGTCAGTTCTGATGATTAATCTGATTATTCCTTAATTTTATAAGGATTACTAAAATGCCAGAAAGTGGTTTGTTAAAAAAAAAAGAAAGAAAAAACAATCAAAAGACGATTGACCTTCCATTGGACCTTATGGCTATATTCTTGTTTCTAATCTTTTAGTTTATTTTTTTTTGTTTTAATAAAATAAAGTTAATTCAAATTACAGAAGAATTTAACACAATGGTCTGCTAAATTTAAATTATGACAAAGTATATTTCTGAAGCAAAAGTATGTGAATAAACTTCTTAGATGCAAAATGTGAGAAACTGTCACCTACCCAAATAATAAATTTAATATATCACTCAAAGATAATTTTGATGTTTCAAAAGCATGGTATCTTAGCAATTTACATTTAGAATATTTTTTCTTATACATATGTAATTGTTCATAACTAAAATAAGGTCTTTACGCCCTAATGTCACACATTTTTATGAGGAATAGTTTAGATCTTCCAGAAGTTTCTTTGCAAATTAGCAGACAGGCAGAAACAGAAATGCAGAGATTTTCTCTGGCCTGCCCAGAAAATCTGCTTTCTTCCTCAGAGGGGATGAGATTAAATACAAGGGAAGGGGGGGAGGGGAAATGAATAAAGAAAAAATCTCTTACAAGTAAGTAGGTACAAACATGTTTCAGTTTGTATGCAAAGAAATAAAATAGGTACTGTTTTTGTCTTCTCAGATGTCAGAATTTGATCCACTTTGTCTATTATTGTTGCATATTTCTTTTCTATTGTTAATGGTGGCATAGTTGTTGCTTTTACTTGGTTTTTCCTGTATACCAATGTCTGGTTTGTCTGTTTTATCAGCATTACTGCGGTTCATTTTTCTTCTCTCCGAGTCGTGCTGGTGATCAAGCCCCCAGAGGAATTTAGACACAAAGAAGACTCTCAAATATTACACTGCATAGAGTGAAATGGGGTATAATACTGAAAGTGGGGTATAATACCCAAGGGCACTTCACAGGGAGACAGTCTTACTAATGAGATCTCCATCGTAGAGGCAGTTTCTCTGCCTTAACTGATCTTTGACCCATAGCACAAGAACAATAGAAATATGAAAAAAGCAAGTCAACAAATCCCTAAAACATGTAATTCCACAAAAGTTTATCTCAGTGACACTGAGGTATAGAAAACTACAGGCAAATAACACAAAAAAGGGTCAAATATTGGAAGAGATAAAAGAAGAAACACACAAGAAAATGTGCAAGAAATTTAATGACCTCAAAGATAACTACTAAACAGGTAAATTATTTTACCAATAAAATATTTAACAAACTGAAAGAAGAGACAAACAATAAAGTAATTAAATTGTTAAAACAATATAAGACATCAATGCCAGATTATCAAAAAAGTAGAAAGTACAAAAAGAAAGAAACTAGATAGATGACATGAAAAATTTAATGGAAAGCTCGGGCAGCAGACTTGACCAGCAGTAAGTTCAGAGCATCAGAAATTGAAGACAAGGTAGATGTAGTAGAACATACATTCAATGATACTCTTAAAATGACAAGAAACCAGGGAACTCAGATTCAACAGCTACTAGATGACCTAAAGAAAACCAACCTCAGAAATACAGGAATAAAGAAAAATTTAGAAGTAACCTCAAAAAATATAAAAATTTACCCACTGAAATCATTCCAGAAAATTTTCCAAATCTAGGGAAAGAATTCAATATTCAAGGTCAAGAAACATAGATTTCAAAATAGCCACGACCAGAAAAGAACCCCTTCATAACAATTGAAATTCAATTCTGAATTGCAAAATTCCTGAAATTCGACAAAAGGAGACAATATACTATATGCAGTTAGACAAAAATAGCATGTAATCTATAACGACAAGCCAGTCAGAATAACCACAGATTTCTTAGCACAAACTTTGAAGGTCAAGAAAGTGTGGCATGGTTTTTTTGACCCTTAAAAGAAAACAAATGTCAACCCAGGCTTTTATATCCTGCAAAATTAGCCTCCAAAATTGACAGAGAAGACTTTCCACAACAACGAAGCCCTAAAGAAATACATGACAACTAAACCAGCATAGCAGAATATACTTCAGGGTTTCCTACACAGATAAGGTGGCCACAAGTACCAAAGAGCAAAAAGAAAGTATACAACCAACTGCAGGAGTAGTTAAACAAAAGGAAAAAAAGAATGAACATTGGAAAAATAATACAATAACAGGATTCAGTGACAGCTTTCAATAATAACTCTTACTGTCAATCATTTCACCTCCCCAATTAAAAGACACAAACTGACAGATTAAAAAAAAGACAACATACAACCACCTATTGTCTACAGGAGACACTCCTCATTGAAAAGGAAGCATATAAACTTAAAGTGAAAGGATAGAAAACAATATACCCTTGAACAAAAGCCCCCAAACAAGCAAGAATAGCTATCTTATGTTCAGACATACAAATTTCAAACCAAAACTAATCATAAAATATAAAGATGGTCGCTACAAACTGGTAAAAAGAACAATTCAACAGAAAGAGTTAACAATTATAAATATCTATGTATCAAATATCAACATACCCAACTTCATAAAACAAAAACTATTGGACTTAAAAGGACAGATAGACACCAATACAATTATAGTTAGGTACTGTAATATCCCATTCTCACAATTAGACCGGTCAACCAAACAAAACATCAAAAAGAAATATTAGAGTTAAACCATGCTATTGAACAAACAGACTTAATAGATATCTATTGTGTTTTATCCAACAACAGAATATACATTTTTCTCAATAGCACGTGGAACTTTCAAAAATAGGTCCTATTTTACTCCCTAAAACATGCTTAATTAAATACAAAAGAATTGAAATAGTCCCCAGCATACTTATCAGATTATAGCAGAATAAAGCTAGAAACCAATAGTAAAGGAAGCCACAAAACTACACAAACACATGGATAATAAATAATACATTATTGAACAGCCAGTGAGTCCAGAAGAAATCAGGGAAGAAATAAAAAAGATTTCTCAGGATCAAATGACAGTGAAAGCCCACCCTACCAAAACCTACAGGACGCAATAAAGCAGTTCTAAAGGGAAGTTTATACCTCTAAATGCACACATAAAAAGAATATAGCTATCGCAAACAAATAACACAATGATGGATCTCAAGATCCTAAAAAGACAAGAACAATCTAATCTGACCTTAATAGTGGGACAGAAATTACAAAGATCAAAGTGAAAATTAATGAAATTGACACTAAAAAGAAAATAATACAAAGGATCAATGAATCAAAGAGTTGGTTCTTTAAAAGGATGGGAAGAGGATACGGGGATGGGGGAAGACAGGAGGGTGGGGAGGGGAAGAGGAAGTAAAAAGGGTCAATATCATATATACACAGTCTACCAAAAAATGTATGCACACTTCAGCAGTTCACCGTAGTAATAAATGTCTAGAAGCTGATGGTCACCACTTGGAACATCTCTTATAGTTGTAGAGGCCTAAGGTAACTTGTATTAATCTCATGATGTCTCAATAAATTTACTATTAAAACATTTACCCAATTTTTTTCTTTTCCTGATATATGCATTTTTGGTACACTCTGTATATATTAATAAACATTGAGAAAAATGATTTGATATAAGGTACAATGTGATGTTGTTTTTTAAGATATGACAGAGGACACTAAAAGCAAAATAAATTGGAATTTTTCAGTTAATCTAGGGGGACAAAAAGAGAAGTAGAGAAATCTTCACAGAAAAATAAGTACTAAGGCAAGTGCACCTGACTAGATAAGGGTGTTTTAAATTAAGCTGTGTCTAACACAATTTAAATAGTAATCCCCTTAGAGTCAAGCACCCTAATAATTGAAATGACCATAAAAATAATATAGGGAATTCAGAAAGAAATTTTTAGAAAGAAATTAATAAATTGGTCCCCCAATGTAATTATTCTACTCTGCTTTTTTTTAAAAATACTTTGACTTCTTAGCAACTATGTCAATGCAGAATAAGTATCCAAATTTATACATAAGAAAAGTAAAACACAGATGGTTTAAATAACTTGCCCAAAATGAGCATAATTTTACAGCTTGTATCTACTAACTGCATAGATCTTCCCTCTATACTATTTGCCCATCTTTTCATCTTTGGGAAGAATGCCAGTTATTTACCATTTATATCTTCCTGTTAAGGAAAACAGAAAATTAATATTTAAGATTATAAAAATATTGCAAAATGAAAATATGCATATCATAGCTAGGCACAATGTTCCTAAAATATAGTAAAATTTCAGGGCTAAGGATCTAGTTAAACCGTTTTGAACATTATGTATTTATATAGACTCAAACAGATTTTTGGATTATCAGAAATCTAGTAAAGTATTTGCCACTGAATGCACAATTCAGAGAAAGTCTTCAGGATGTGTTGGGCTCCTGGGCTAGTCCTCAGGTACTGAAAACAAATCCATTATGCTGATTTGTTACAGAGTATGGGAATGCTATGATTGGAATACATCTCTCAAAGTTAATTTGTTGGAAGCATAATTCTCAGTGTAAGTGTTGATAGGCAGGACGTCAATCCTCACGATTCACTTAACATCATGGTCACGGGAATCGTTCCTTATGAAAGGATTAATTTGACCCCTGTAAGTTTTCCTCTTGTCCAGTGATTCCTTCTGCCATGCTAGGATTGAGAAATAAAGCACTCAATGTACGTATCCTCTTGATTTTAGACTAGCCTTTTGAAAATGAACCAAATAAATTTCTGTTCATTATGAATGACCAATTTGTCATATGCTGAAATAGCAGGAGGAAACTGACCCATAAAAGATGGCTGCCTCCCACTGTGATCCAGCAGCGGGCAGAGAGGACAAGCGTGGCTGCCCAAGGCCTCCGCATAGAAAGCTGAGATCCGGTTCTAATCAGCTGGTCCCCAATCACACCATCGCAAGAAAAATCTTGTATGATAACTGTTGGGCAAGGCAATCTCACCAGAATAGTTTTTTAAAAATGTAAATCAAGAGTATATTCATATTTATGGAAAAGCTAACAAAGAAAATTCTCAGTGACAGAGTTTATGGCTCGCTTTCAGAAAAAGAAAACAACAGAAGGAAGGAAAAGGCAGCATACCCAAGTCTTCTGGCTGTAGCAGACCAAGAACCAAAAACAGTCTCCCAACAGAATCCAGTTTCTTATGAATTATGAATGAAACTTGATTACGATGCAAAAACTAAATTTTGAAATTACACCGTGCAGCTTAGAGAACTGTGTCAAACTATTGTCTTTGATGTTAATTGCTCCATTCTCCCTATATGGGTATAAAACAGGCACTGTTGACATAAGGAATATGGCAGTCATGTTTCTAATATAAATTGACTGGCATCTCTCCCAGGTCAACTAGAATATTTTCAGTCTATCATTGTAAGACAGTATATTTTGTAAAAATCTTTTCCTTCAGTCACTACATTTTTGAAAGGCAAGCATTTTGAAGAGCTAGCACGTATTGATCACTTTGTGACATCAACACTTAAAAGAGGGGAGGTTTATTTGTCCTATGGTTTCAGAGGATTCGGTCCCTGGTTGGCTGGCTCCAAGGCAGAAACACTATGGCAAAATGGTATGGTAGAACAAAACAACTCATTACACTTACTACACGGTGGTCAGGAAGCAGAGCAAAAGAGAAAAGTCCCAGCAATAGATACAGCTTCCAGTTACCCACCTCCCAGTAGGCCCCACCTCCTGACAGTACATTCCGCTATAAACGTCAGTGAATTAATCCATACAGCCCCAAAGATCCAATCAGCTCTCCAAGAGTTTCTTAATCCATTCAAGTTCACAATTAAGATTAACTGTCACAAAACACACAGTGAATGTTAACACAGAGATATTTTTTCATCCTTTATTTTGACAGGAAACCAAAGAATATTTGTTAAAAATCCTCTAGTCATGGGAAGAAAGAATATCTGAAAACTTTCTGTGTGTCCAAGAGCCTGAAAGAGGCAGGCAGCAATTACATCCTCAGGGAATGTATCAATGCTGGCAATAAACCACTAAAATCCTTCAAATATCGATGGTGTTTGTTAAGATTAACAAGCGGAACCTCAACTTCTTCAAAAGGCCTGTGAAGTACTTTCAATGAGAGAGGACTATTATTCACAAGTTTGATTTCAAAATCTGCCATGAATATTGTTACGTAAAGCCAATACTAGAAGGAACATGACACAAAATTCTCAGTTGTTTTTTTTCAGAGTATTTAACATATCGGAAGACATTGGAACATTTTGTTTGCTCTTGAAGTGGTATCTTTTATGTTACTTTCAAATTTTACAAAAACTGGATCACATTGTTACTTCTTTCTTAAAATATGCTAAGTGCACTGAAACGTAAATTAGAAATTCCTCCCCCAAAATCTTTGAGCATAAATAATCTGAAGGTCAGTAGGAAAATGAAAAGACAAATGGTTTGAAAATAAGTGAAGG